>JAVTVY010014683.1:0-60959 GCA_036873755.1 Hanleya hanleyi | reverse complement strand
TCCGTCACAGAGCTCTCAGCCAATCAGAAGCGAGTATTTTGACCCGGTGCATTATGGGCCATATCCAAGATGGCGGCACGTATGTTCAAGATGGTGGCACATCCGGTGTCGAAAACTGGCCATTCCGTCGGAATGTGGTCACCTAGTGTCGAAAACTGGTCCTTGTATGGGTCCTGCTAGACGTTTTGACGCCATGATATAGACCGGAGAGAGAGAGAGAAAACAACAACAACAAGGATGACACATGAGGGAACAACAACAACAACAAGTTTTTTTTCATATAGTTTATTTTCCCCTCCATCATAACATACCCACGCTGGGGAGCCGCGTTGGGTATGTTTACAATTCAAGAAAGACTCTTGTCCAATCAGAGACCGCCATTTGCATCTGTCCTATTCATTCCTGTCCGTTAGATGTATTCTTGTCCAATCAGAAGTCGCCATTTCAGAGAGTTCCTTCTTCGGTCATGTTCATTCTGAACCGTTTATTCTAATCATCGTCGGCCAGGCCTGGATATTCTTCGGCAGCATGTCCTGAAACAGTTGTTTGCGCATTCTGATCGCATTTTCCAGGGCCTCGGTGGGTGGTAAACCCATATCCTCTTCCAAGTGACGCTTGGTCTTCATGATGGACCTGTGCGTGGGATCCCCTTTCATTTCAAGCGGTAGTAAGGTATACTGTTCATAGATCGCCATGGCTGTTTTCCTGATGCGGGGCGGCATTTGGGTGTACGTCTGTTGTAAATTATCCTCTCCGGCGTCCTCGATCGCTTCAGCGTGAGTATTGATAGCTGCTGTCACAATACGATCCCAGAAGGTAGGTTCTGCCTCACTTTCCTGGGATGAAGGCTGATTCTCTGAGGTCAAGCTCTCCATATCAGTAGATAGACTGTCAGCCATCTTGGATTCGGTATCAGTCGATGCACTCTCATCAATCTCTGTATCAGTATCTGCCTCAACGGGCTCCTCGACGTCTTCAATCCCATGTATATTTTTCTGGTGTCGCATCATATCGTAATGTCTGGTGAACGTGCGTTCACACTCAGAACAAGTATAAGCCATGTTGACGGTTGAACGTCGACTGTGCGTGTTTTGGGAATACGCTCGCTTTTATAGACAGTAACGCCCATCAACGCTTAGCTCAACGTTTCAACGCCCTGGTGAATTAGCTCAGAAGCTCTGATTTCATGGAATTGACACCAATTCATCGAAATGCAGTGACGCCCGTCAACGCCCGTCGTTACGCCTTAACGCTCGTCTCAACGCTTTAACACACTTTCTTAATGCTTTAACGTTGTTTAATGATGCGTTCGAACAAATGTTTCTTTTGTGCTATTGCTCTGACATACGCCGCTTTCCAGTTCGTGCCCGAGGTTTTCAACATCGACGCTGTTCTTTCAATTTCCATATGGACTGGGTCCTTATCCAACAATTTCATATGGGTCAGTAAGTCGACATACTGCTGACGTAAAGCCCGTCGTAGTCTGGGTGCCAATCTGTTATGGGCTAAAATTGCAGCTTCCTCTTTCGAATACCCTTTGCGTTGAAACTTGTTTCCTGTGGCCTCCAACATCCCGCCCATCTCGGCGTCCATACTTTCTTTGAACAAATCCTTCCATAGCCTCGAGTTCACATTATGTTCTTCAACCTCGGGTTGGGCCTTCACGGTTGGGTGATATTCCAGGACTGATGGTATGAAGCGGGCCCGCTGTATGGGGGTGGGCTTCTGCTGCTGCTCTGCCAGGAGTGCACTCGGCGGATGGTGTAGGGGTATAGGCCGTTGTGGTGATTCCTCGCCGGGTAACAGGTGGGTCGTCAGCCGACGATCTTCGGGGGTATGGGCTTTTAAATCTACGAACAGGTAGCCGTACGGACGAATTGTCGCTTCTTGAAACGCCCACATAAAATGGTCAATGTTCTGAGGATAAATTCGACTACCAAACACACGGATTTGTGCTCTATCAATGGGATTGGAGAACAACACAATTTTCTCAATTCCTTTCTTTACGAGCATAGCTTGTACCAGTTGAGCACAAATCGAACGTGTAACAATCACTATTTAGACCTTGTTTTTAGTAATACAAATGACATGCGGGCAATCTGCACGGAAAGAGCCGTTTATTCTATACACGACGCCTTAGCTTGTGAGTTATTGCTCACCCATTGTAAGAGTGGCCCATTGAAATCCGACCGCATTGTCTACAATTATCGAAAAGCAGACTTCAACCACGCCCGTGCTCTGCTATCAACAATACCATGGTCAATGCTGAGTAACTGTGAGGATATAGACGAATGTGTGGAAATGTTCTATGACCTTTTGTTCTCCGTGATCGATGACTGCGTCCCAAAAGTGAACACTGGGAAACGAAAATTTCAAGCCTGGTATGACGCTGATTTGATCTGCTTGCTGCGCGAAAAAGAATCCGCGCACAGACGTTACAAACGGAGAGAAACCTGTTACGATACATTCTCTGATGCCCGTCGTGCCTTTCAAGTTGCCAACAAAGTGAAATTTGATGATTACATGAACAACATTGAACATGACATTCACAAAAACCCCAAAAGACTATGGGGGTATATTAAAAACAAAACAAAATCGTCTTCTGTACCTGGCTGTGTTCTACATAATGATATATCAGCTAATACACCGACTGACTCTGCAAATTTGTTTAATGACTTTTTCAAATCGGTATTTGTGGAAGACGATGATGTTATGGAACTCCCAACAATTAACGATGTATCAAGTGATACTATGTCGGGGGTATTAATCTCTATGGATGACGTGTTAAAAGAACTCCTTGCCCTGGATGTTCATAAGGCAATAGGCCCAGACAACATTTCAGGTATCTTTTTAAAAAGCTGTGCCATCGAACTGTGTATTCCTTTATCAATTATTTTTAACGCATCCTTGAATGAGGGAGTCTTTCCCTCGGCTTTTAAAAGGGCCAATGTAGTTCCTATTTTTAAGAGTGGTGATAAGTGTGCTGTAAAGAACTACAGGCCCGTCTCTCTTTTACCTATTATGAGCAAATTGTTTGAGAAACTCGTCCATGCTCAAATGTATGAACATGTCAAGCACTTGATAAGCGAGTCTCAGCATGGCTTTGTTAAAAACCGTAGTACTCAAACGAATCTGGTGTCATATCTTGATTTCCTCTCTGATTGTTTTGATAAGAAACTACAAGTTGATGCTATTTATACAGATTTTACCAAGGCTTTTGATAAAGTTAGTCATAAATTGCTAATTCACAAACTTAAAAGCTATGGGTTTTGTGGTAAACTTTTGAAATGGTTTAATAACTATCTTTCTTCAAGAGTACAGCGTGTTGTTATTAGCGGTCAATGTTCGGATTGGACTACTGTAACATCAGGTGTCCCTCAGGGGTCACTACTTGGTCCGCTAATGTTTGTACTATATATCAATGACCTCCCTCGTATATGTTTGAACTCAAAATGTTTACTGTATGCCGATGATGCAAAAATCTTTAAAATCATATCTACTTTCGAGGATTGTATATCATTACAAAATGACATTAATCGACTGACTGCCTGGTGTAAGTTATGGAAGCTCTATCTCAATATCATTAAATGTATAGCCATATCTTTTACCAATAAGCGTAATCAAATTGCGTGGCAATATCATGTTGAAGACACCCCTTTAGAAAGAGTTACCAGTGCAAAAGACCTTGGTGTCGTACTAACCTCTGATCTTAATTTTAATACTCATATTAGAGCTATGGTAAACAAAGGTTTTAGAATGCTAGGTTTTATTAAAAGAAATGGTAAAGGTTTTACTGAACAGAAAACTCTAATCTCATTGTATATATCACACGTTCGATGCCAGCTAGAATATTGCTCAGTTGTTTTTAATCCCTGGCAACAAACTCATATTGACGAAATAGAACGTGTTCAGAGAAAATTTGTTAAATTTTTATGCTTCAAATTTGGCCATCCGTATGATGGCAATAGATACAAGGAACTATGTTCCTTTTTTGGTCTACCATCATTGTCCAGTAGACGTGCATATTTAGATGCAATGTTTTTACACAAATGTGTGAACTATACTTATAACTGCCCATATATTTTAGCCAGATTAGATTTTAGCGCACCATCTAGATTTTTAAGAAGTTGTCCTGTTTTTAGACCAAAACGAAGTCGAATAAACGTACATAAGTATTCCCCTTTGATCAGATCAATGAACAACTTTAACGATATCGTGAACGCGAACGACTCTGTTGATATTTTTAGTCCTACTACATCTTTTAAGTCAAAGATTCGTCACATTTTACTATCTTAGACATTGAATTCTTATATTTCTTAAAGCAACATTTATGTTTTAGTATTTAACATGCCCATTATTAACTGTATATATCCTAAGTTTTATATTTATAATCATGTTTATATACATGCCGCATACACATTGCATGCTTTAATTGTGCTATGATGTTCTTATATATCCATTCATTTCTATTTTTATGTACTATTTATTTGTTACGTTACGTTATTATATGTCATGTGCCGTCGGAGCCTGTAAATGGGACCAGTTCCCGTAGGTCATCCTCATGAAATAAATAAATAAAATAAATACCCATGTTTGGCCCAAATGGACCGGTTGGGGTATCCCAGTGAAGCTGTCGTGGGATAGAATCAGACTGGCGTGTTTTTTATTGCAAGTGGCGCCAATCTCCGCATGCGCAGTTGGGGTGTAGTAAGTAAAGTGGTCATTCTTGAGGTGCGCATGGGTATATTTGAGAGAGTGAGGCTCTATATCTCATCCAAAGATTGAGGGTAGGGTATCATCTTGAAGACCACGACTTGAGGGATTTCCATGTCATCTGTGACGTCATTGATCACGTCATCAGCACGAGTGGTAGCGAAAGCGGTCATTTTAGCGGTGCGTAGGGACTGAGGGATCATTTTTGGTCCGAATGAGACGTGTGGGGTATCATATTGAAGCTTTCGTGGGACAGCGTCCGACTGGTCTGGCGTGTCGTGGAACTAAGGGATATGGCGTGCATGTGCTGACAGGAAATAGTGGAAAAGGGGCATTTGAATGGAATTTTAGCCTCGAGGTTGACCATCTGTGGTCCGAATCGGTCGTGTGGGTTTCGTAGTGAAGGCCTCGTGGGGTAGCGTCGGATTGGACTGGTGTCTAGCCTATTATCGTCGTGTTGCGCATGCGCAGTCTGGCAGTAGTATAGAACTCTTGTCCGATCAGAAGTCGCCATTTGAGAAATTGAAGAGCTTGGAGCTGTGGGATGGATCGGTAGAGATCTCTTGGAGTCAGAGATTGAAGCTCTTGGAGCTCAGAGCTCGGAAGTGACGTCATCGCATGCACCTGTGGTGCAGCCGCATCCTGGTGTACCTATGCCCTACGGCCTATAGGGTACAGGATCACCACAGGTGCGTGCGCATGCGTGCGATGACGTCACTTCCGAGTTCCGGGCTTTAAGAGCTCCAAGCTCTGACTCAAAGAGCTGCGACTTCAAGATCTCCGAGCTCCAAGAGCTCCGAGCTCTCAGCCGATTCATCCCACAGCCCCGAGCTCTGTAGTTTCTCAAATGGCGGCTTCTGGCTGGATAAGAGCTTTTTACTACTGCCAGACTGCGCATGCGCAGAACGATGATACTAGGCTACACACCAGTCCGACGCTACCCCAAGTAACCTTCACTATGAAACTCCACACGACCCATTCGGACCACAGTACCCCATTTCCTTCTTTCAAACACACACCTACACACGGCTAAAATGGTCGCTTTCTTTACCACACGTACTGATGACGTCACCAAAGATGTCACAGATGACATGAAAACCCCTCGAGTCGTGGTCTACACCACAAGAGCTGCAAAATGACAACCTATACTCCATCTTTGGATGAGATATAGAGCCTCAATCTCAGATTGAGCACTTTACTTACTACACCCCAACTGCGCATGCGCAGATTGGCGAGACTTCCAATACAAAATACGCCTGTCTGATACTACACCACGAAAGCTTCACTAGGATGCCCCAACCTGTCCATTTGGACCAAACATGGGTACCTTGATTGCCCAAACATGTCATTGACCACACTCAAGGTGACATCTTTTGTCACTACTGCCCAACGTCGTCTACATGCAGAGAGCTACAAGATGACACCCAACACGGTCTATTTGGACCACGGATGGTCCATCTCTACCCCAAACACCTTCCATGCCACCCCCAAAATGCCCACTTTGGCTACTACTTCTACTAGTAACGTCACAAAACCACGTCACATATGATGTGGACATCCCTTAAGTCGTGGTCTACACACAGAGGGCTTCACTTGGACACCGCACAAGACGCATTCGAACTAAGAATGGTCCCTCAATCGCTCAAACACACCCTCACGCACTCCCAAACTGAATAAAGAAATATGGCCTGAAAATTATGTCAAATTTCTCCAAATTTTTGTCCAATTAAAGGAAAAACAAATTATTTCAGACAAACAGTTAGAGTATCTGGTCCCTAAAAAACATGAAGCAAAAATGAGACATTTTTACATTTTGCCGAAGATCCACAAGCCGATTGAAAAATGGACTGATGAGTTTACCCTGCCTGGCCGACCTGTTGTTTCTGATTGTGGGTCTGACTCCTACCACATTTCTGAATTCCTTGACTATCACCTCAAACCAATTGCTAACCGGCACCCTAGTTATCTGAAAAAAAAGGATTTTCTTGCCAAATTATCCCAAATGAACGTTCTTCCGAATGCTCTTCTAGTCCCTATGGATATTGAATCAATGTATACTAATATTGATATAGACGGTGGAATACGTTCGATCCAAAACGCTTTTCAGCAATTCCCAGATCCCAAAAGACCAGATGACGAAATTCTTGAGCTTTCGGAACTTAGTCTTAAAGGAAACGATTTTGAGTTTGATAGATAAATCTATCAACAGATCAGTGGATGTGCTATGGGGAAAAGGTTTAGTCCGAACTTCGCATCTATTTATGTAGCTCAGCGGGAAAAGGATGCTTTAAGGAAATGCGACAAACAACCCCTCTTGTACCTCCGGTTTCTGGATGATATTTTCCTTCTTTGGGATCACTCTAGAGAAGATCTCGGGCCATTTATTGACATTCTGAACAGCCATGACCCCAATATAAAATTAGAAGCAGTAGTTCACGAATCCTCTATTGATTATTTGGTTGTCACAGTCTACAAAGGTCCCGGGTTCACCAATACTGGGCATTTAGATTACAAGGTATTTTTCAAACCTGCCGACACACATGAACTTCTCCATGCCAAGTCGTGTCATTCTCCATATATGTTTAAGGGTATAATCAAATCACAAATCATCCGATTTCACCGGAATTCTAGCAATCTTCAAAATTTCAACCAGTCTTGTTCAGTATTATTCCACGCATTGAAACCTAGAGGTTATTCAGCTCGTTTCCTGCGCCGAATCAAATCGAACGCCCACCGAGAGATCACGACACATCACTCAGACAACACCCGTAGGTCTGAGCCCGTTAGAATCAAACATAATCGCCTCAACGTCGGCAATGGTCAAATTCAAAAATGCCTGAAAGATCGATGTAAACTTAATACATTCATCGCGATTCGAACGTACTTCAAAAGTGAACAAACGAGAAACAAATATCAACTACGAGACCATCTCACCTGTGACTCGGTGAACGTAATATATCTCATTACGTGCAAAAAGTGTATTAAACAGTATATCGGTGAAACAAAAAAACAAAAAAACACATACCTTACAGTAATACAATACTGGCTTATTATATATTTGTGAAATATTGTTTTATTCATCGCCCGTTGGACATTGTACCAGTGAGAGGTGACCGTTTTGAACTTTGTACGTTTTTATAAAAGATTTTAAGACATTTTTTATAGATTCTCCGAAATTAAATGATTTAACGACTCTGTTTATGAAATTCCAGACTATAGAATGGAATGCTTTCTCAAATCGATAACAACAGTCCTGGAATCTGTTTACTTTTAGTTTCAAACATAACATCATATAATATTCTCACATTTTCCGCTTTCGATCGGCCTGGGATGAACCCTTTCTGATCCCCATGAATAAGTTTGCCAAGTGTTCCTTTTATTCGGTTAGCTATACATGATGAGATTATTTGGTTTTGGGAGGCATGTAACGACACCCTGCTTCTGCGTTATTGATAACCCCCCCTTATCGAAACTCTCGTTCACCGACCTCAATACAACCCCGCCTCCTATGTTTTTTCCAAAACATTTGATAAAACTCGACTGGGTATCCGTCTCGGCCTGGGCTTTTGTCGTCGTTTTTGACATCTTCAAAGCATTTGTGATTTCTTCATATGTAATTTACCCCTTCTAATTTGTCAGATTCTCTGTCCGAACGACTCACCAATTGGGTGTCTGTGAAATATTCATCCATCTTTTTTTTTCTTTTATATTTTATCCGAATACAGTTCACTATAATAGTCGCTCTGTTCTTTTAATATATCTTTTGTATAATATATACTATCAGTTGCGTTTTTACATTTCAAGAAAGTATTTTGTCGGCTATTCATCCTCATTCATCCACTGTGTCTTCGTTCGTGCTATCATTCCTGGAATAATTTTGTTTCTTATATTCTCTAAATCTTGTTTTGCTTCAGATAAATCTTGTAACTTTATATCATTCTTGAAGTCGTTTCAGACTGCCATTTCTAATATTGCTATTTTGGACTCAATTCGTTTTCCTTCTGCGTATCCGCCATTTTCTTCATTGAAGAGTATTTTATTGTTCCAACCCGCACTTTCATTAACAATGTATCTAAAAATAGTTGGTCGTTTATGCACCGTTGTACCTCGGTAAAGGGTATATTTTTCAGTTTATCCCCATTATAGTCCAGTCAATATGTGCAGATTTTACATCGAATTGTGTCTTTTTTCAAAAAAGCATGAAATTTGGCACATTTGAACATCAAGGCCTTGGAAGCATTTTTACATATGGAGCCACCGTGAAATTTTCCTATGTAGGTTACAGCGGCCATTTTTTAAAATGGCCGCCAGGATCCCATACCAACATCTGAAATCCTGCACGGTTTCTTCTGTTTGAGAATTATTCTTTGGCGCATATTGATGGAAAATGTCGCACGCACTCCCAAACTGAATAAAGAAATATGGCCTGAAAATTATGTCAAATTTCTCCAAATTTTTGTCCAATTAAAGGAAAAACAAATTATTTCAGACAAACAGTTAGAGTATCTGGTCCCTAAAAAACATGAAGCAAAAATGAGACATTTTTACATTTTGCCGAAGATCCACAAGCCGATTGAAAAATGGACTGATGAGTTTACCCTGCCTGGCCGACCTGTTGTTTCTGATTGTGGGTCTGACTCCTACCACATTTCTGAATTCCTTGACTATCACCTCAAACCAATTGCTAACCGGCACCCTAGTTATCTGAAAAAAAAGGATTTTCTTGCCAAATTATCCCAAATGAACGTTCTTCCGAATGCTCTTCTAGTCCCTATGGATATTGAATCAATGTATACTAATATTGATATAGACGGTGGAATACGTTCGATCCAAAACGCTTTTCAGCAATTCCCAGATCCCAAAAGACCAGATGACGAAATTCTTGAGCTTTCGGAACTTAGTCTTAAAGGAAACGATTTTGAGTTTGATAGATAAATCTATCAACAGATCAGTGGATGTGCTATGGGGAAAAGGTTTAGTCCGAACTTCGCATCTATTTATGTAGCTCAGCGGGAAAAGGATGCTTTAAGGAAATGCGACAAACAACCCCTCTTGTACCTCCGATTTCTGGATGATATTTTCCTTCTTTGGGATCACTCTAGAGAAGATCTCGGGCCATTTATTGACATTCTGAACAGCCATGACCCCAATATAAAATTAGAAGCAGTAGTTCACGAATCCTCTATTGATTATTTGGTTGTCACAGTCTACAAAGGTCCCGGGTTCACCAATACTGGGCATTTAGATTACAAGGTATTTTTCAAACCTGCCGACACACATGAACTTCTCCATGCCAAGTCGTGTCATTCTCCATATATGTTTAAGGGTATAATCAAATCACAAATCATCCGATTTCACCGGAATTCTAGCAATCTTCAAAATTTCAACCAGTCTTGTTCAGTATTATTCCACGCATTGAAACCTAGAGGTTATTCAGCTCGTTTCCTGCGCCGAATCAAATCGAACGCCCACCGAGAGATCACGACACATCACTCAGACAACACCCGTAGGTCTGAGCCCGTTAGAATCAAACATAATCGCCTCAACGTCGGCAATGGTCAAATTCAAAAATGCCTAAAAGATCGATGTAAACTTAATACATTCATCGCGATTCGAACGTACTTCAAAAGTGAACAAACGAGAAACAAATATCAACTACGAGACCATCTCACCTGTGACTCGGTGAACGTAATATATCTCATTACGTGCAAAAAGTGTATTAAACAGTATATCGGTGAAACAAAAAGGGCTTTTAGGGAACGAGCCACGGGTCATCAATCTGATATTTTTCTTGAAAACGACGGTCCGGTTAACGACCATTTCAATCTCCCAGGACATATCCTCCAGGAACACTTGAGATTATGCCTATTGAACAAATCCGCACTCTCACCACACAGGATGAGACTGACGATCTAAGAGCGATACACGAGACATATTGAATCAAAACATTACAAACACGGTATCCTTTCGGCATGAATATCGATCCAGGTAAACAGTCTAAACGGGAGATAATACCTTTTGTGATTCCCTATAGTAGGCGATATGTTGAATTACAACACATATAAGGGAAGTGGGAAGAGGTGCCGACATACTGTCACATGACTTCACAGTATAGTCTTCCGGTTAACCTATTCTGAAGTACACATCAAGAATCTAACGATTCGTGATATGTGTTGTATCTCGGGCACGCTTTTCTTGTACCTGTTCATGTGGCAACTTGGATGATATGACCACACGGCCCCTAGCACCGGCATAAGCGGTATTAGATACAAATCTAGAGAGCTATGATGGAAATGCTCTGACAACTCGTATATTGGTAATTGTAAGGCCCGATGTCGACCCTGCATCAACTTCCCACAAATGCCAACATATATCAAAGACCAAACGGTCTGTATAGGGGCCGGGCGTCGGTGACGAAACGTCCACCAGCAGTATCCCGTAGCAGCCGCTCGTATGCTAAAGGAGGAATATCAGAACCTCCAACCTAAACTGAAGCAGCCACTCAATCTGAAGCCAATCATAGCTTACAGAAAAAATAAGAATTTACGCGACTTACTCGTCTGAAGTGAACTATATCCTCTAACACAGGTTGGTGACTGAAATTTACGATTTACTGCCATGGCATAAGCTACATGTATACTATAGCAGCCTTTTTTAAAACCATCGGAAACTTGTCTCTAGGAACGATTTTAGGGACTAAGTTTTGTTTACTACATCCCTGTACCAGTGCCTTCATACTCACATAAAACACATACATACGAACACACATACACATACACGCCTGCAGGAACATAAAAACGCAAGGCCGATACAGGCCATACCCACCAATAACTGCTGCTGGTACCACATTTGTTCAGACTTGTTTATATATTACTGAAATATTTTTCGAGAAGTATCCATTTTTTATAAAAAAAACTATCCATTTTACTATGTATTTTTGCATTATCTTTTTCTGTTTTATAATGACTATAGAATATTTGTATAAGAGCTTTTGGGGACATGTTCGAATTCGCAAGTTTCGATTTGCAAACATATTCCCTGGGAAGTAGCATCAAAGTATTCAAACTCTCTTGATTTTTCCCCTGTCCTAATATAATTTGTTGTGCATGTATATGGCCTCTGAACCCAGCTGCATCATAGCACCAATTCTCAAACTCCCACCACAGAGCCGAAACCCTGTCTCGCTCTATAAATGCATATTCAATGGGCTCTCTTTTTGTAGTACAGTTTTCACAAATGTCATTATCCTCTTTACCTTATACAATTTATCTTATAAAAAAAATCTTATACTTACACATATTTATCTTATACAAAAAAAAGTCTTTCGTGCTCAGTAATCTATGTTGAAATAGGTATTGGAAATTTCTGGGTTTGGTAGACGAGGTACTACCAAACACATTATCCCACGATATACCACCTTCCTGTCTTTGCATAGTGTTCCCATTTGCTACAGATTGTAGGAGAAACACATTGATCATTGATGAGTATATCATAATAGCTTTCGCATCCCTTCATTTGCCCTACAAGTAACTCCAAAAATTGAGTTATGGTTGGGTTTTTTTTGTCGATGAAGGAGTAATTTTTTCCAATTTGTCCCCCATTCTTGGTGTATGGATCGCACTAAATTTATGTATTCTAGACATATCCTTTCATCCCATATGCAGAATTTAAATTAGTAAAATCCAGTATCGTGCCGTCTACGTCGATTAAATCTCTGATATATCTGATACCGCAGTTGTACCAATTTTCTAGGAACATATGTTAATTACGGCAGTTACAGTAATACAATACTGGCTTATTATATATTTGTGAAATATTGTTTTATTCATCGCCCGTTGGACATTGTACCAGTGAGAGGTGACCGTTTTGAACTTTGTACGTTTTTATAAAAGATTTTAAGACATTTTTTATAGATTCTCCGAAATTAAATGATTTAACGACTCTGTTTATGAAATTCCAGACTATAGAATGGAATGCTTTCTCAAATCGATAACAACAGTCCTGGAATCTGTTTACTTTTAGTTTCAAACATAACATCATATAATATTCTCACATTTTCCGCTTTCGATCGGCCTGGGATGAACCCTTTCTGATCCCCATGAATAAGTTTGCCAAGTGTTCCTTTTATTCGGTTAGCTATACATGATGAGATTATTTGGTTTTGGGAGGCATGTAACGACACCCTGCTTCTGCGTTATTGATAACCCCCCCTTATCGAAACTCTCGTTCACCGACCTCAATACAACCCCGCCTCCTATGTTTTTTCCAAAACATTTGATAAAACTCGACTGGGTATCCGTCTCGGCCTGGGCTTTTGTCGTCGTTTTTGACATCTTCAAAGCATTTGTGATTTCTTCATATGTAATTTACCCCTTCTAATTTGTCAGATTCTCTGTCCGAACGACTCACCAATTGGGTGTCTGTGAAATATTCATCCATCTTTTTTTTTCTTTTATATTTTATCCGAATACAGTTCACTATAATAGTCGCTCTGTTCTTTTAATATATCTTTTGTATAATATATACTATCAGTTGCGTTTTTACATTTCAAGAAAGTATTTTGTCGGCTATTCATCCTCATTCATCCACTGTGTCTTCGTTCGTGCTATCATTCCTGGAATAATTTTGTTTCTTATATTCTCTAAATCTTGTTTTGCTTCAGATAAATCTTGTAACTTTATATCATTCTTGAAGTCGTTTCAGACTGCCATTTCTAATATTGCTATTTTGGACTCAATTCGTTTTCCTTCTGCGTATCCGCCATTTTCTTCATTGAAGAGTATTTTATTGTTCCAACCCGCACTTTCATTAACAATGTATCTAAAAATAGTTGGTCGTTTATGCACCGTTGTACCTCGGTAAAGGGTATATTTTTCAGTTTATCCCCATTATAGTCCAGTCAATATGTGCAGATTTTACATCGAATTGTGTCTTTTTTCAAAAAAGCATGAAATTTGGCACATTTGAACATCAAGGCCTTGGAAGCATTTTTACATATGGAGCCACCGTGAAATTTTCCTATGTAGGTTACAGCGGCCATTTTTTAAAATGGCCGCCAGGATCCCATACCAACATCTGAAATCCTGCACGGTTTCTTCTGTTTGAGAATTATTCTTTGGCGCATATTGATGGAAAATGTCGTATCAAAGTTGGACAAATGGACATGGGCATATTACAACACATATAAGGGAAGTGGGATGAGGTGCCGACATACTGACAGAGCCACATGACTTCACAGTATAGTCTTCCGTTAATCTATTCTAAAGCACATACCAAGAATCTAACGATTGGTGATATTTGTTGTATCTCAGGTACGCTTTTATTGTACCTGGTCATGTGGCAACTTGGATGATATGACCACACGGTCCCTAGCACCGGCGAGTCGACCATCTTGGATTTCAAGATGGCCGCTATTTGGAGCCTACTTCAGTCAATATTTCAATAACCGCTCAATTTATCAACATAATTCCTGTCGATACATTGATATATTCGTGGTTATACGACGATTATTTCAAAATAGATATGATGTAATAACAGCCATATCAGATTTCCAAAATGGCTGCCATCATTTTTCCAAACAGCATCCCGATTTTTATTTTCGGCACTTTAGGCACACGTAGTACCCACCCTACTGAGTTACAGTTTGATTTTTGAAAGCAGAATGGCTCTACAGTACTACATTATTATGAGACAGTAATATTTAATTAATTGAGGAATTAAAATAACAATAGCGCTGACAAAATAGCCAACCAGATGTACGAAAGTGTTTAAAACATTTTTCAAAATGGCCACCAGATTTTCATTCTGGGACACTTAGGCATACCTAGCTGTGCGTTATTTAGCAACACTACTACGTTGTATTTGATTTTTGAAAGCGTAATAGTTGTACAATGTCACTGTGTTATGAAACAGTAATATTTAATTAACTAAGAAATGACTATAATAAGATTGATAATGATAATAAGCAAAACATAGTCAACCAGATATTGTGAATTTTTTCATAAAGCACCAAAGCTCACATGGTATTAGACATGGCGTTAGGAGAGCATGTAAAGAAATCGTGGGTTTTGTGGATTGTTATGTCTGCCATTTTGAAAGTACCGATGGCGTTTTGAATCAAACAAACGAGCTGTATGACCCCAATATACAAAACTATGCTTATGCAATTCTGTATCAGTGTCGACGTATGTTTTGAGCGAAATATGTCTAAAAGCATATTCCCTGTATAAATGTATTATTTTATGCCTATGTCTATATATCCATATCTAAATTGATGTCTTGGTTTAATAGTACTGCAGTAAACTGTGAAAATTGCGCCGGTCGGTACGAGATACAGCGCTTATGTGACGGATTCAATCACCTCGCAAACCATTACTACAGAAACTAGTCAAGTTGTTATAGGATAGCATCTTCACTCAAGTTTCTTGAGTTTGGTTATTAATATCATTAATCTTTTACGTTCCGTATTGGAACTAAACCGGAGCTCATGGGATCGTTTTAAGCACCTTGCATGTTTTGCATATTCCCATCGAGTTTGAATGACATGAAAATCGCGTTGTCTTATCAGCATCATTAAACGTTTTTCTCGCTATATACTTTGGTGAGCTCATCAGCGATGATAATTCAGAATCGAATAGCATGTAGCATTTAACTTCCCGGATTTGGACTACCGTAACGTTGTTGCGTTATTGTGTTAGATAAACTATACGGGGATAAGCTTCTAAGCATTCGACCATTCCATCGTATGCCCTCTGGTGATTCTGTTATATCAGGTGATGTATTTTCACATTAGCATTCGATCATTCCATCGTATGTACGCTGTATCTCTTTTACTCCAGGGGACGGGAAATCAATCGTGAAGTGTAGTTTGCCTTTTCCGCAATACAGTCTGTTCTATATGATCATGCGTTTCTATTTCCCAGATTCTAAGTTATATTTACATGATGTGGACAGGTATATAACCGTATCTTGAAGAAGGTACAAATGAGCTGCTATATCCCGTTTATAATGTTGTATCAAGAGGTGAGAGCCTATATTTCGTATTCACAATATGATAATTTTATTATCATATATAGTAATAGTACAGAGTGCATAGACGCCTATCCCTGATGAAAACTTGCCTTTTCATCAACTTGAACTTACTTGAAGACTACCGATTAAGTATGCAGGCCCTTCCGCATAATTATAATTTAGGAATTATGTAGATAGGAAATATCGATGTTCTGAGCATAACCTGATACAAGCAGATAGTGTAGGCTAAGGTGAGATACTTTTGCATATGAAAGGTTTTATTTCAAAATCAAGTTTATAACTTAGTTTGTTACAAAGATTTTGAAAAAAATGTTTCCTCTGGTCGCCAAATCGAAACCCGAGATGGTTGGTAATGCCCTCCCGGGAATACACAAATTTATATTGGAGCCATCTTAACCTCGAAGTTTGCGAGTGGTCATTGGAATAGATATATAGATATAAACCAAAAAGTAAGGCTCAGACGACGGTCATTTTGGATATCCAAGGTGGCCGCTATTACACCACAGCTATTGTGATATATTCCTCGTGCTATACCCCTAAAATAAAAGAGTATCAACAGGAATAGTGTATATATATATAAATATTGGGCGATTAACGAATTAGTGAATTAGATCTCAGATGGCAGCCATCTTGAAACCAAAGATGACCGTCGTGGCCATATGACTTGTCTATCATTGACATTGGATTTTCTATCAACAGTTTGACAAATGATCAACAAAAATATTCCCAAATAGATAGAACAGCGCAGGATTCTAGATGATAATATGGGCTTCTGGTGGTCATTTTGAAAAATGGCCGCTGTGACCTACATAGGAAAAGTTCGCGGTGGTTCCATATCCAGAAATGCTCCTCAGACCGCAATATACCTCTATGCCAAATTTCATGCTTTTATGAGAAAGGCACAGTTTTTTCACATATTAGGGGACCTGTTATCAGTAGTGGGGCATATTCATCTATAGTCTTGTCTATCAAACTATTCACTAAATCAATATACTATTTATCTTTAAGCAGTGAAAAGTTCAGCTTCCACAAACCTCTGCCTCGATCAACGTTTGTGAATTGGCATGTAATGTTGTTGTTGTAAAGTTAAATAAATCTTGACTTGTCAAAAAGAAGTCTAATCGTGCTTGTTTCCGAGTGTTTTTTTCTTCGCCATGTATATCTGCTAATGTCCTCATGTGTTACTCTCCATGTATCAATGTATTCTTCATCTTCCTTAACGTTTAATACAGTATTTTTGGCGTTCAGGTTATTCAGGTGTTTTTAATTGTCCGCATCTATATTAGGGTTCATATCTAAGTTCCAATCGCCGCATATGCTTCGCTTCACATCATTGTGAAATGAGGGTTTGTCGTTGTTTGGTCCATAAATATTTACAAGAATAACCAATAAATAATATGATGATTCTGCGTGAATTTGACTTACAGAGGCTCACCCAGGCGTCCAATCCCCACTCCCTTTTAACATTTGCTTCAAATCTTTTGTCTGTATGGGTGTCCTGAAGACAGATAATAGAGAAGTGTTTTTCGTTGAAGTAGTGGAAAACATCCAGTATTTTTGCTTTGTCAGCCAATCACTGACAATTCATTGATACAATCCGTACATTCTCCGCCATTGTCTTTTTTTAGAATCTGATAGACACGTAAATGCAGTTTCAAGGATTACCCTGGTGGAGTGGAGATACTGCATTATACCAAATTTTATGCCAGTTTTGGCGTAATATATTTTGTAAAGTAAATAAGTCTGGGTGTTTGGCACAAATACTGAAGCTACATGTATAACAAAGACTTAAGCACGGACAACATTAAACAAATTATTATACATATGTAAATACACAGTTTATATTCAGGGTTTTGCATAAAATAAAATATTTTAAAAACGTGCAAGTTTTGCTACTTTCCCGGTGTGAAATCTTGCTACCAATAATTAGTCAGTTATATGAAAAGATCCGTCAAATAATATAACTTCATTTCAGGATTGTACTTTTACACATTTCGTTAATTTAAAAATCACAGTTCGGCAGAAAACAAGATTTTGTGAATAAATTCAAAATAAATCAATTTCACTACTGACGAATTCTTAAACACATAATTTGGTCAGTAGATGTAAGGATTCTATGCGAGAAAATGGAAATAAAAATAGATTTTTTTCCGGACTTTAGGTATGGTCACTTCTTTATTAAAAGCGACATTTCGTGAAATGTTTTGCATATTATAGATTTTCTAATTATCTCAGGATTTTAAGTGGCATTATACGGATAATTTTTATCAAAAACAATCAGTTCACTACCGGAACTATTCTGTTACAACTTAATGCTTATAATTTTTTGTCACCGAACATGTTACCGTACCTTGGAAATTATTTTATTTTAACTCGGGGCGAGTTAACTCACGCCTCCCTCTCTCCTCCCATCCTCAAATAATGATAAGGGTGAACATATGTCAATCAATGTGTTTCTATGACAAGAACTCGTTATCACACTTGTTCAATTGTAGTATCTTCCCATACTGCTGATCTAGCTACACTTTCATGCAAGCCGTAATCTCACCGCAGCGCTCGCGTAAAATCTTACATGCGAAGCTTTTTATGGAAGTGCCAGTAACAGTGACACATTCTATATATACGGCACATAAATCATGCAAACCATATCCTGCTTGACCAGAAAAAAGATTGGGCCGAGGGGTCCACGCACCTTTTAGGTGCTTGCCTGCAATTCATGTTTAACATACTCCCAATTCTCAAACTTTATTCATTAATTGTCTTTCGCATCAGTTCATCTCTAGCCTTCCATGTTTTCACCCTGTTAATCTCATTTATAAAGAAAACCACAAAAACAAAGCCGATGACCAGGAATCCACCGTTACTTTCCATCTTTCCGGAAGTATCTACAGCGGCCATCATCAGCAGTAAGCATCCATCCATCACTAGAATCTTTAATTGCGACATTTATCCGAGAGATTGTAGATTTCCCGCCCATTATAGCAACCACACCAAAGGTCTTGATGTCATTTACTACAAATACAGATTCACATCCTTACAATTTAAGGAAGTTTTTATCACATTATTTCCACGAATCGAGCGTCTCAAATCAGGCTAAAAAACTCCCTGAGCCTTCACACAAAGGCCTATCGATAGGTCGATATTCTAAGCCATATACTCATACTCCCCTCTAGAGGAATTTAGGCCGCACTTCACAGGTCGTTCATTACACTGTCCCCTGGCATAATTTTTTTTTTTTTTGTCTTGAATTGAAAATAATTTATTCACAAATAGATATATACAATACAATCAGTCACAATCCGGGTTAAAAGAAGTATCACGGATATGGATTTGTAGATGATAGACAGTTAAAATTTCAATTCCTCAATTTTTTTTGGCATAAATTCTACCGACACCACCCAAAAGGTATCTCATGACACTATAGGCATTACAAACTGTCCTTCCGCGGCCTTTAATTTTAACAATCGGACCATGCTCGGCCTTGAATTTTAAGAGACCCCCGCCAGCTCTACTGGCTAAGCATATATGGCCATCAACGGCAACAACAGATCAAACGAACTCAGCACAACAACTGCGCAAAATAAATGTAAAACGCTTCTTCAACAAATAATAGCCTCCCTGATTAACAAATTCAATAGCAACACATGCATAATACATTTATATTTCTTATAATGTAGGCGAAAATATCGAGCTCTTGTCAGATAAAAAGAGGGCGAGTGTATCATTTCATCCGCTAGGGGGCACTGAGGATGTGCAATATATTCCGTGCTGGGAAGTCCGGAAACAGAATATTCAACTCTAAAGCAAAACCAGACGAGTTACCTCTGAGATGTCACTGAACTGACGGCTGTTTAATACAGAATATGGTGTTTTGACTTTCACGCAATGTAGGACGTAGCCTGTCATTCTGTACCCCGTTACACACACCAGGCACTGTTACATTCACAGATTCTGGGAGAAACCGCCGAGTTCTCAGGGGCCTCGTTAGGGAAGTAGTTGGGCGCGAAGGACTCCCGCGAAACGCCAAACTGGCTATTTTCCTGTGTTGGAAATCATAGTACTTGACTTTCTAAGCAAGCAAAGGAAACGACCCCTCTCGAAAAATCCTGACGACGCTCATGATTTTGTAGAGTTCAGTTGTAAAAAAAGAAATTTTATGCCGAGTTAACTATTGATTTTTGACAAGCTCCAAAGTAGACGACGAACTAATATGGACCGACTATAGGAATACGAGAGCAATGTTTCTTTAGAACTGATCCCGATTCTTCCAGCAACTCAAATATAATATAGAATAATATTATACCTCATTTGTTTATTTCCCCATTCTTTCCATAATAACGCTCCGGGCCATATATCACAATATGGACCGGAGCTCCGGGCCGAACGAATATGACTAGCGCGTGCTAAGCACGAGTTCACTCCCTTCGTTACGATTTTCTCTGTTGTGGCGAGTAAACAAAATGTCGTCTGCTGGTACTGGACGATTTGCTTCGCTTGACGAAAAGCAACTACAGGGTATTATAGATGCCAAGGAATCAGAAAATACCAAGAATGCGACTAAATATGCCGTGAACACTTTCACGGAATATCTGCGGGGGAAAAATCTGGCACAGGATTTCGAAAACTGTGAGAAATCAGAACTCGATGTTCGTCTGAGATAGTTCTACGCTGAAGTTCGTACCAAAGAAGGTGAACTGTACAAGCGTACCAGTTTATTGGCATTACGCAACGGTCTGTCTCGACATCTGTCAACGAGCAGGTCCTTTGATATCACTAAAGATGCCGAATTCAAGTCATCCAATGATATGTTTACATCTGTGTGCAAGGATGTTTACCAACAGGGAAAGGCTTCTATTGAACATAAAGAACCCATCGAGTCGTCAGACATTCGTAAGTTGTATTCGTCTGTTGCTTTTTACGTCAACACTCCCGTAGGGCTGCAGAACAAAGTGTGGTTTGAGCTGTGTTTGCATTTCTGTCGAAGGGGAAGGGAGAACCAAAGAAACTTGAGACCAGACATGTTTGTGGTAAGAATAGATGATGAGGGCCTACAGTATGTGTGTCAGGTGGTTTCCAAGGTGACGAAACATCACCAAGGCATTCCTTCTTCGGAAATCGATGACAAAACTGTCAGGATGTATGAAACACGAACTGAATTCTGTCCGGTTGCAAGTTACTTGAAATTTTTGTCGAAGAGAAACCCCAAATGTGAAGCATTGTTTCAAACCCCGCGTGATTCATTCTGTGATGAGGATCCTGTATGGTATGAGAATCGCCCGCTGGGTAAAAACAAACTCGGGAAGAAGATGGTACAACTGTCCAAAGCAGCAGACCTTTCACACATATACACGAACCACTGCATTCGTGCCACTACAATTACAGCTCTCAGTCACGCAGGCTTTGAGGCTAGACACATAATGACAGTTTCCGGACATCGAAATGAGGCATCAGTCAAGAGTTACGTGAGGGATACAACATCTGAACAGAAGAGGCAAATCTCAGGGACACTGAGCGAAATGGTATCTCAATCTACATCTGCCAATGCGCCGAATGACGAGCAGATGCACTGTCCCCCAGAAAAGATGTTTGATGACGAGATGGATGAAATGTTGGTCCTTTCAGTCTCACAAACAGAAAACCTACTACGTGACATAACCAATTTTGAATCAGTTCTCGACCATACAACACAGTCACATCATGGAAACAGTGGTCCCTTGCCTACTGCCCAGTCATGCCGTGGAAACATTGATTCCTTCCATACTACCCTGTCAAACCGTAGAAGCAGTGATTCCTTCCATACTGGCCAGTCAAACCGTGGAAACGATTCCTTCCGATCTGCCCAATCATACCGTGGAAATAGTGGTCCCCTTCAAGCAAATTTCACACCCCAGTTGCAGAACAATTCTGTACAGCTCGTACAGGAACAACCACAGGCTTCATCATTTGCATTTCATGGCTGTCATGTCCAATTTTTCTATAACAGTTAATTCCATTATCATTCGGAATGCATCGCCTAGTCTGAATTTTTTAGCAGACATGAAGACTATTATTCTATTCTTGAACAGTCATTAACTCCCCATATCATCAATATATGTATATCAAGCTTATTCGCTGGAGTGGCAAAGAACTTTATTATTCACAGGTGACCTGTTACATATGCCAGGCGGACATACTTTTTGGCATCTTGTGAAACTATTCCAAGAACTGTTATTCATAATGTTGAAGCTTTGGGTATTTAATATTTGAATGGTTATTGAATATTAAACAGATTCATTGTTCTTATAAAGTTATTGTTAAAATTTCATAGATTCATTATGGCAATATAGCCACTTGTTATCAATGTTATCCTTGCTGTTAAAATATAAACTTGTCCTTTCACATTTTGAAATCTGCCTCGAGTGGAAGAATGTTACAAAGTTAAAGGACGATTGATTGATATAAAGTTGCTTGTAACTGGAAATTATTTCAAATTTACATTAAATGTGAAATATCCTTGATACATTGCCTAGTGTTTATTACATGAATGCCTATTTCCATGATCGTGATGATAGTACGGTAAAAGGTGCCGAAATGTTCATAATGGAGATGAAATCAAGTGTGAAAGATTCGGTGTATAATATAACAAATATTGTATGAGGTTGAGGGCCATATGACAGTTTATTGACTGGTCAGTCACCCACAAAAAGGTATATGGACCTCAGCTGCGCTTCGGTCCATATACCTTGTAGTGGGTGACTGACCAGTCAATAAACTGTCATATGGCCCTCAACCTCATACAATATTTGTTAATTATATCTTACACCAGGGCTATATAAATCCCGTGCTAGCTAAACTAGTTTCAAAATAATTCTATCGTCCGAATGGCTATCTGGGTGAAACAACTTCAAAATTACGCCCCTTGTAATTATAAACACACATGGGAACAGATGTTTTACCCTATTCACTCACTCACTCACTGGTTTACACGTGAACACGTAGTAAACAATCTAGAGAAACAATACCCAAATATTAAAGGCATCACGAAGTCACCATGCGAGCAAAACTTCCCCTCGTAAGTTCAATGGGTTTGCTGCTTTCGAATAATCTTACTTCGCCAGATGACAGAAAATACCAAAAAAATATCCCAAGCAAAGCTGTTAATGGCCATGAATTAACGTCAATCAATGTTAACTTGAAAAGGCGAAATCTGTCATGATTGGATATTATGGTATCTCGGAGAATATTGACAAGCCAGAGTTATCGCTAGATGGCGTTTCCCTGATATACCATGTTGGTTCACCTGTAGATTGTTACAGCATCTGACATGCGACATATGCTTTCATTTCCAGTCAGACCTAGCTGATCGAATTTAACCTTTCTCTCCTCTATAACTAAAGTATAGGTCTGAAAATAAAGATCTGGCTTATCGCCATCTGAGTTCACAACTTCAAAAAATCTGTTAGCTGTTCTTTCACCCTTTTGGGGGGGGGGGACTTTTGTGGCAAACCAGGGTAACGCGTCAGAAACGCTTCTCGCATTCCGACGGAAATTCGTGCGATATGAGTGATTTTTTCCAAAATCCCAAGCAAACAGTCTGCTGGCACGCAATTTGCGAACATTCGCAGCAAAAACATCGCACCGAAATGATTATTTATACATATAACCTTCTTTAACATGTAGTTGTATTCAAGAGCATCATATAGGTAAATCAATTATGAATAATAGAAAATAATAATCTATTTTGTCCTTAACTCGACCCATGAAATCGTGATGGAAGTACACATTTCTGTTTCCCGTTCCGTATTCCGTTCTTATTAAAACGAACACGCTTTTCAAAAGCAAAGTTTGCGCCTCACAGTCACAAATTGATTGAATAAGTTGGGGACAGTAAATAAATTCCATTTGCCCGAATACAAGAAGTGCATAAGATTTGCGATCAAACGTAAGAAGATTCGCATGCAAAAATGTGTTGCGAATGTTCGCATGGAGGATTAGAGGCGGACTTTCATTGTACGCAGGTTCGTAAACCGAACCCCAGACCGAACCCGCATGTCGTAAAATACAAATGAATTTCGGGAGAATTGGGATCAATTTAAAAGAATATGTGATTCCCGTATTTATGTGTGAGAAATATATTACAAAAGATGGAACCAGTATCGAGCCTTCCGTCTTTTTTGCTTCAATTTTTTGCAAGATGGAAAGGATGAACATGAAAGCGCCACCGAGATTTTTATCTTTCGTCTTTCAATTTTGCACGATGCAAAGCTGAATTATCAAGTGTTACAATAACCCAGCTCCTTAGCTGATACGTTCTCCTTCACCAAGAAGACAACATATCTTGCATATTCCTATATTCAGTGTGTGTTGATACGGTATCCCGACAATGTCCACGTGAAAGATTTCGACAACTGTGGCGATACAAAACAGGCTACACACAATTTCTCACTCTATACACAATTTTCTCACTTACCTTAATACCAAATTACACCTGCTTGCATTAGACAATCTTGTTTTCGACTTCTAGTTTGTACTGTCTCCAAATTAATGGCCCACTGCTTCAACAAACATAACTTATATCTACTTAAGTTCACTCTATATCGGTCGCGTGACTGAACAATAAGGATAAACATTCACCAACATGATTAGATCATCATAGTAAATACAATGCAGGACCCTCAAAGGCTTGTTTAATCCTCGTATTAATGCAGTGGTCTCAAAATCTACCCCAAGCCATATAGCTTGATCCGAATAAAGAAACTCGTATGGCGTCCTCCATTTGAAATCTGACCCTCAAATGAAATCCATGTATATTCATTTTACAAGATGTTTCCTGAAATGTCTGTTTAAATGGTTCGCATTTTAACGTCTTACAAGTTTTACAATGAGCTAATTGCATGCTTAGCTTTAGTTACATAAGCGGAAATAGCATTAGTCCCTATCCATTGACGTCCTCAACCTACTTAAATGCATACCACTGCTTTCAAACGCAATTGTCGCTTCAATCTTCATTTGAAATTTGACAATAACCGGAAACGACTTTTATGTAAGGTAAATTATTCCAAAAAGGAAGGTGATCCGCGCATGTTTATTTATGACATGGTGATAAAATGATCAAATAATTAAATTTCTTCGAACTTTTTAACAAATAATACCGCAAATTGAGTGAGATTTAGACTGGGTTATAAGTCGGTTAACTTGGATAAAGACAATTCGGTCATAAATTGAAGAAAATCTCATCTCGGCAGTTTTGCTTGTTCTCTCCGTGCTTTTCAGATTGCCCTTCTAATTACAACACATATAAGGGAAGTGGGAAGAGGTGCCGACTCTTCCCTAATGACTCGCTAGCTCTTTGACATAAAGACATGACACTTGATCTCCACATTCTATATTTGCAGAAGGTTACGATTTAGTTGAAGAGGTTCGGATTTTATTTTATTATTATTTTTATTATTATTTTATTTTTTTGAATTATTGAACTTTTGAACTGTCCTGAAATCATCCCCAGGAAGACATTTGCAACAATAAGACCGATTGTGTTTGAAGAGTATATTATCAGAATCTAAATGATAAAATATGTTCGATGAATATACTGTAGAAGTTATTACAGAGGACAGTTAGAACCTAAATTTTCACAAATCGCTCTATTTTCGTGCAAATAATACAGTCCTAGTTTAGCATTTAAACAATTAACGCAGGTATCCAAATGCAGAAAACACGCATTCAAAGTTTGAACAATAACATTTTAAACTTTAAGAAAAGTGTTCACAACTTTAACACACATATTCAATCAGACGCCGATGTGTTCTGATTTATTTACGGTGATGAATGAATAGATTTCAGAAAATACGTAACTCGTTTTGGTGAGTTCATTTATTGCAAAGTGAGCAAAAATTGATAACGGGTCTAAAATCTTCTCGCTGGGGCTATTAGAACCATAAAGACAACAGAAAAAATCTGTAATATAAGATAGGCTATCTTGATTCCAAGCCCAATCTTGATTAGATGGCCATATACTAGTATCCTTCCAGCAGGTATGGATAGGATTATTTCAATTCCACTGATAAATCACAAAATAATAATATTAACAACGGGAATATCTTAACGTAACGTATTAGTAGTATAGAGGAAGAGAGACAAGGTTGTTCCTATATAATTCAGCGTTAAACTCATACGCATTTGCGTACTCTTCGCCATCCATAAGATGGCTTACGAATCGTGTGTCGCCATTTTTGTGGAGCAATATCCGATACTTTACCGTATACTGATCGGTCTTCTCCGGCAGAGAACAGACTCGAGAAATTACAGGCTTTTCATACTACTTCCGAAAACTATATTGTCTGAGCTTACAAAAGATACAGATATGAATAACTCCCGTATCATCCAAGAGGAGTTTTAGATCTGTAAATTTTGAACAAGTAGGACAGCACATGACTCGAAAATGGGGCGTTCCAGAAGATGGGAACGGGAGATGAGGGGAGGGGTCCCCAAAGATCAGAAAGCGCTCACCAAGGGCCCAAGAACATGAAATGTACAATCACATACTTTAATATGTATGTGTACATCTGTTTTCATTGACCGGTGGCCAGGATCGTATCATCTATCTCACAGAGAAGAACTGGGGTTAGTGGGAGAGGGGACATTTAACGCCAACAAAAACTCCAGGATAGCTCATATGAAAGATGGATCCGTTCAGCACGGAAGTGTAGAGACTCTACATGGGACCCGGGAAACAGTGTAATGGATCGGGAGACGGCTTAAACTCATGCAACTCTTGTCAATGCTATACCGTTTATTGGAACAATGATTCCAAATAATAAACAATATTGTATATGACATTCGATAAACATATTACCGATGTAGATTGCCTGATCAACTCAACCAATCAGTATAAATGCTTCGATATTCCACCAGTTCGATTTCTGTTGGCAAAGCGGTGTGCCTTTTAGAAACTGCTAATGCCACAATTGTCGCAATGACGACAATTGTGTCATTAGCAGTTGTCAGGTCGCCAGCCAATGTCACAACTGCGACAATAGCGGTTGACTCTGCATGCAAAGTCGCCTGCTAATGACACAATTAGCCATTAGTTGGCTACCTGACAACTGCTAATGACACCATTGTCGACAATTGTGGCATTAGTAGTTGCTAAAGGGCTTCGTATATAGGACGTAGAATACAAAAGCCCGAAATAAAGTGGAAGAATCAATGCTTGAAGAAGTCGAACAGGAGAGTGAGCAAATGTGATATCTCTTGGCACAAAGTGGAGAATGTTAACAATTTTTTTACTGGCACTTAATATGCATAAGAGCGCGGAGCCTGGCCCAGTTTTGTAGTGAAGGCTAATTGGCGAGCACAGGGCGAGCATATTGTCCCACCAAGAGTGCGGTCATGTGAATTCGTTCTACCTGCAGCTTGACAACTACAGACGTGTTCTATGCAGTTCTATATGTGTTTTCAATAAAGGCTGCACAACGCCTTTCGCCTTAATGAAATGTATGTGTGTTTTGTTTACAGGTGGGGGTAAAATATGGTATAACGTAGCTATAACCATTTATTTCAGTTATATTATGACGGATCGAACAAGAAGAGGAGATGCAACAGAATTCTAAGATGAAGTATTTGATTCACTTGTTGATAAGGACACGCTGGGAATTTTGCAGTTGTACAATCCTCGATCAGACTCGATCTGGACTACAGTGTGTCCCGTATATACAAGTATGTTAAGGACATAAAGATGTCTTGATTGGACAATAATTGGACAATAATCATAGGTTATGCTAAACTTAAGAAAGACAGCACTACGTCGAAATTCTGACTTTGACATTGCCCATTTTAAAATGGGCCATATTCAACATTGGACTGTAGCATTACGATTTGTGATTCGGAAAGTCAAAAGGGACCATGACAGCCTAACAAATATTGGAACTGGGTTCCAATGTAAGATGTTGTGTGGACTACAAGCGGTTGAATGAGATCAAGTTAACAGATACCCACACTGCACGCTTGATTCGTTATGACGGTGGATCCAAGTGGTTCCAGACAAAGAACTGTGACAACACAGGACAACTAGAAATCCGTTCACTATACCACAAAAATACATCAGATTCCTCGTGCAAAGTCCAGTCTGATATTCGCTTTTCAGTTTTAAAATAAATGACTCCGAATATAACATTCTGTATCTACTTCAGGGGAATAAAAGTTTAGCTTTACCTCGTCTGCCCGAGGGCTTGTTTCTCCCACCTTATAAGTTCAGAGATACAGAAGAACAAATACTGGGAAGACGATGAAGGAGAAGGTTAAACAATGTGTACTCACAGTCAGAATGATTGGCCTGTTTATGACGAACATTTTTGCTGCAGTCAGTCCAATACTACTACTTGTCACCTTGCTCAGAAACATTAATCTAAGAAATAGACGTGGAACAAATTTATCGGCGAAACGGAAGCGATAAACTAATATATGAAATAGAAGCGAAACATATTCTACGGAACAGAAACGAATCATATCAACGTAGGAAAATCCTCCCCTTACAGAAAGAGAAACATGCTCATCCACATCAGGAAAGCCGGGCTGGCAGATTTTGAACTCTCTCTTTATTTAGTTGCAGTTTGCCGATAACCGATGCTATACGTTAGATGCCAACGTTCAGTTGTTTTTTGTCTTTGTGGTCATTTTATTGGTGTTCTTTAAGAAATTTGATGATCCGGGAAACGAATACAACTAATTTTCAAATATGTGTCTAGTTTCAAGACAATATTACCGCATTATTGGTGGCTGTTGACGACGCGTGGGTCTTTGAGGTAGTTTGGATGAGATCACAGAAGTTGGAATCACAGAGAAGCCTAGGTGGAGATTTTGCTAGAATATTTGTCTTCTCCCATCTTCGCTGAACAAATTATCTTGAACAATCAGTATTTTAAATGACATGTTTTTCCCAAACAAATTAGCAAATCAGCATCGTCCAAAATGAGTTGTACCCAATGACATAAGAATTATGCGGAAGCTACAAATTAACTATTTATTCTTTCGCTAACTCGGTGCACGGAAATGACTAAGTATATTGAACTGAACAAAACAATTATCCACGGAAGACAATGTTACCTCGAACTGTCTCTGGCTGGTTAGGGTACGGACTTTGATGCTGTAGATATCGAGCACCGGGGCGTGAGCCTGCAAACAGAAAAGGATATTGAAAAGTCAAAGCTGATGCATTCGATTACTAAAATAGACATAGACGAGGATGAATCGCATGCGCAAACAATAGATTGGAGGATAACATTTTCTAATTGGCTGAATTACAGCCAGTTGGGAAACTTGTACAAGTCACGTTTTTATTGTGTCTGTTTTTATTGGTGTGGTATAATTAGTCCGTGAATTAGTTAGACACAGACGATTCAACGGCCAAGTTTCAACAACACCGTATGGATAATAAACAATCTCAAGCCCAACGGAGCTAATTATTTCCTGCCCGTATATAGAACACCAGCTGCTTTGCTGTTAAAGGAAAATATTTCAGACTTTACTCGCCTTTGTTCAATTCACGTCACAGTACACACACTGCAATTCTCTGTTATGTTATGGTCACTTCTTTATGTGATACCCCATTGTTGCTCAAGTCTATATTTCGCTAGGGCTTTGGGAGGACGTTTTGAGGGAATTGAGCTTGGGACTATTCTACGATTCCCACCCAAGCTTAACTCCTCCATCTTCTTAATAGACATAAAAGTCAACTGCTGCTAGAAATTACAACGCATATAAGGGAAGTGGGAAGAGGTGCAGACATACTGACAGAGCCACATGACTTCACAGTATAGTCTTCTGGTTAACCTATTCTAAAGCACATACCAAGAATCTAACGATTCGTGATATGTGTTGTATCTCAGGTACGCTTTTATTGTACCTGTTCATGTGGAAACTTGAATGACATGACCACACGGCCCCTTGTCCCGGCATAAGCGGTATTAGATACAAATCTAGATAGCTATGGTCTCTAGAAAATGGTCAATAAACAGCACAAATTGCTTCACTGCCATAGCTAAATGTGATGCAGATTTCCGTGACGACAGCAAGACATCACGATGTTCTTTTGTAAAATTCTTATCGCCGACAAATACGTTTGTTTGACTATGTCTCACCCAAGTCCATAAAATATCATCCTCTGTGCATCTGAGTTCTAAACCTGAAATATCACGACATCACCAGATCAACATCAGCCCCATCAAACGCAATGAAAGGAAAGACAAAGGGACAGTTATCAGGATTAAGGGAGAAGAACTCTTAACTCCGTGTTGACTACATCCCTCCCGTTACAATTGCTGATAAGCGAGTAGATGAGATATTATTATAATTACTCGGGTTGACTCATGCAATCATAGTACCAAGTTTAATCAGCAAGACTGGGGAGAACATGCTTCGTCACTGACGGTGTTTGCTGTGTATAAAGATGACAACATGTTTCTCCTCGTGATGTATTTCAACTACTACAAGTACACCAGGCACTATGACACGATATGATAGTAGAGGCCAAATCATTCTTCTGACTACAACAAAGGGTATGGTTGCAGCGGATTTACCTTGATACTGAGAGTCGTATGCACCATAGCCATACAAAACATTATTGCCATAATAAACTATCCATATATAACAATAGGCACCACTTTTTCGAAGGCTGTCCACATATCAGGGTCTAGGGTGAAGCTTAGCGCAGGGTCCTGGTCAGCTTTGTTTTTCTGGTATGATTAGTTCCACTTTTATTCTCTTGCGATAATACGCGTTTTACCCTTGTTATTAAACATAACATTAAAAGAGTGATGGGAAAGGACGTCCACGTAGTGACAAGACGACATATGTCCATGGTTTCTCGTACAGAATGTATAGTTTTGTTATTTAATCTTATCATAATTTTGGCAAACATCTCTGTTTGTGTATTCGGTCCTACGTGTAGCTCTGGTATAGCCTTGTTCTGTACTACGTGAGAACAACGCCATGGCTGCAAACCAATCACCAGATCGAGCTGTTGGGAAAGTGCCGTACGGGCAATATTTGCCGAACCAATTGACCATAACCAATAAAATAATTCGATTCTATGTCCACTTACCTTTCATAAAACACTTTGTTTATCAGCGACTGTCCATTTTTAGTTTTGCAAGACGTCTAAACTCGGACGAGGGGGGTAAAACTGTCCACATCGCCGTTGTGCGTGTAGTGTTATCGCGAGTGGTTGTGGCGCGTAATCAGCGTTCTGATCGATGTAAAGATGGCGGTGATGTGGACAGTTTTTTGAGAGGAAAAGTGGACAAAACTAATTAATTTCACATCAGATTATTTTTCACTAATTTATCATGCAGCTTTCTTGCGAAGAAAACACACAAATAGAAAATTCGAAGGAAAAACAATCGACCAAAAATGTCTTGTTGAAAATGACGTCACTGTCATTTCAGATGCATGCAAACTATTTCGTGATATTTAATCTGTCAGACAAAATACATACAGTGAGTATTACAATTGGATATCTTACGCCTTCGTTCATGGCCAGAAACTTGACAGAAAAGATGGGCAGGAATAGATAATTGTCCGTCCAGTAAATATAGTATCGCTTTCACATTTCATTTGCAAGCGATTGATTGCTACTCTTTTTGCATGTGAGAGTGAGTGATCATCCAGACAGAAGAAACGGCAGTTGTCAAGGGCAAAATATCCATCGGCTGAGAAGGAGCGGATTAAAAACTTATCGTCCAAATTCGCTAAACGACAGGAATCTACTAGAATCGTTATTTCTTTCTTCATTTCATTGGGATAATTGTTCGTGGTAAATAAGCCTACATAATTTGAACATTGGTGATTACATAGTGATTTGCACGGAAACTATTCGATTTTTATTTAGAGTAACTTACCTTACAGATCTTCACTCCAGAGGATCGTCTATGGTGTCTGGTGGATCACTGGCGCTGTATTACTTCCACAGGCGAGCTTCTAAGTCTTTTTATAGCTGCTATCTGTAATGATCACGTGTGGGAAGGCTTCGCACAATTGCTGTGGTCCTAAGAGATAATCGTCCAAGTAGTAGTAAAACCGCTGGTTCCTTATGATTGGGGCTCTGAGGCTGATGACGTCACTTCAAGAGTTATCTGCCCCTACATAAGACCCCAGTGACTTCCAATGTTAATCTACGGGGAATGCATGTATGTGACAGGTATTGGGGTGGTCATTTTTTTTCTTGTGGATTTTACTATGGGTTGTGGCGCCTTGTTTTCTTTGTCTCGCTATGTAGAACACGATGAGAGGGGTCTCGATGTCATGGGTTGAATTTCATTGAAAAGTTCAGTCAGGTCTGTGGTGGATTCTGGCGCACTGGACAATGGTATTCTCAATGGGGAACCCACTCATGGATATTTGCGATATGGGTGTGGCCCCTTGTTTTCCTTATCTCGAGCTGTAGAACACGATGGGAGGGGTCTTGAGGCCATGAGTTGTCTTTTGACGAAAAGTTCTGATGACGCATGCGCAGTAGTCAGGCAGATCGAGGTGAACGTTTTGGGGTCTAGGTGGACCAATGGGTCGTGTGGGGTATCAGTTTGAAGCATTCGTGGGGGAGCATCCAACTGCATGGATGTGTGGTGGCAATATCGTATATCTGCGCATACGCAGGAGAAAAAGTGTATTTGAATGGACGATTTGGGAACGAGATGGACCAATAGTGGTCCGATTGACCGCGTGAGGTATAATCGTGAAATACTCGTGGGGGACCACTCAACTGGACCAGTGTTTCGTCTGTTTTCAGCATTCTGCGCATGTGCAGACAGGGAATTGTGGGGAAAATGCACTGATATGGACGTTTTTGGGGTCGAGGTGAATCCATAGTGGCCCGATTGGGCCGTGTGAGGTGTCATTCGACAGGGATAATGTGTCGTCCATTTTCAGCATTCTGCAAATGCGCAGACAGGGAATTGTGGTGAAAGGATACTGGAATGAACCTTTTGGCGTCGGGGTGGACCCACAGTGGTCCCATTGGGTCGTGCGGGGTATCAGTTTGAAGCTCTCATGGGGTAGCGTCCAACTGGATTGGTGCGGAGTAAAAGTCGCAAAAGATGAAACACTGGTATGCTACCCCGTTAATGCGTTTGACCAGAAGACTATACTGTGAAGTCACGTGGCTCTGTCAGTATGTCGGCACCCCTTCCCACTTCCCTTATATACGTTGTAATTTTTACCTGTATATGACGAGATTCTGCTGGTGGACGTTTCGTCTCCGAGGCCCGCCCCCCCTGTACAGACCTTTTGGTCTTTGATATATGTTGGCATCGTGAGAAGTTGATGCTGGGTCGACATCGGGCCTTACATTTTAAATGCCGTCATTTTTATCTGACGAAGATACAGCTCACCAATCCCCAGTGTACGAGTTGTCACAGCGACACAGCTTACCAATTACCAATATACGAGTTGTCAGAGCATTTCCATCATGCATGTAGCTCTCTAGATTTGTATCTAATACCGCTTATGCCGGTGCTAGGGACCGTGTGTTAATGTCTTCCAAGTTGTCATATGAACAGGTACAATAAAAGCGTACCTGAGATACAACACATATGCTTTAGAATAGGTTGACCAGAAGACTATACTGTGAAGTCATGTGGCTCTGTTAGTATGTCGGCACCTCTTCCCACTTCTCTTATATGCGTTGTAACGATAAGGCGTTAGGGCGTTCAGATAGGGCGTTAAGGCGTTACTGTAAAACTCTCCACAAAGGTCACAGAGCAAACATTCTGGGTTTCTGCTTTCTCTACTACTAAGGGGCAACTGGATTATTTCCCTTGACATTTACTACCGAGAAATTGAAAGACTACACTATCTCCACAACAACAACAACATTCTCATTTCTATGGCTCACCAGGTGTCGGCTTATAGGCCTAAAGATTTTTTTCTGTGAAAACATGCACCCACCCATAACTTGATCGGCCTGGAGGGCGCTTCACATGGATACCCTCCCCGACCCAGTACGCCCACTATTGCCCCCAAAACGTCCATTTCAATGTCCTTTCACCAGTCCAGTTGGACGCTACCCCATGAGATCTTCAAACTGATATCCCACACGACACAGTCGGACCATCATGGGTCCATCTCGACCCCAAACGTCCATTCCAGTGCCTTTTCCCCACTATTCCCTGTCTGCGCATGCGAAGAATGTTGCAAATGGACGACACACTAGTCCAGTCGGATGGTCCCTCGAGAGAGCTTCACGATGACGCCTCACGCGGCCCAATCGGACTAATATTGGTCCATCCGGGCCTCAAAACGTCCATTTAAATACTCTTTTTCTACTGCGCATGCGCAGATAGACGATATTGTCATCCCACACCCATCTAATGGAACGCTCCGCCACGAATGCTTCAAACTGATACCTCCCACGACTCAATCGGACCATTATGGGTGCACCTAGCTCCCAAAACGTCCACCTCGACCTGCCTGCCTACTGCGCATGCGTCATCGAACTTTTCAACAAAAGTCAACGCATGGCTTAGAGTCCCCTCCCATCGTGTTCTACAGCTCGAGATGAAGAAAACAAGGGGTCACACCCCATACCGCACATGTCCATGAGTGGGTTCCCCATTGGGACGTAGACAATTTATGAAGTTTGGGAGGGCTTAAAGGAGAGTCTGTGATGGGGTGCGTAGGATTTTTTTTTTTTTTTTTGAAACTTGATGGTAGATCGGCGCTCACTGGGAGCATTTGAGCGTTAAAAGATTGTAAAAGTTGAACTTTTAATTTATGCGAGAATGTCTCATATTACCGTGGCGATCATTATAAACTGATATACAAGCTGAAATGATCATTCAATACCGGATTTGCACTATAGACAATACTATTTTGCCCCGATAGCAGAAGGCGGTGCACAGACGAGAGCTGACCAAATGAGTTTTGGTCCGTCAGTTGGATCGCTTTGCCTTCTCTTTAACATACAAATTGTTTTTAATCGATGATACCTGGACTATTTTCCACCTGAAGTTGCCAAACTTATCAAAATTATAAGCTTAATGGTCTTTTCTCGGAATAGTGGCAAAAATGTATTCATATTGATCATATTTACACCAGTTATCAAAAAGTGACTTCGCATCTAGTTAGATTTTATACCTTGTATGTTCTCTTAATAAAGGAAGTATGAACTTAGTGAGATGAACTTAGCATTGATAAATCTTTGATAGTTATCCTTCTTTCATTTTGCCAGGCACAGATATAATAAAAAACAGAATGAATACCAGCTACTTCATGTACCATAATCTACAATTTATATATTGTGTACACTTGAAACTCGATTGATTTCATCGTGTTGGCAAAATATTGTGTGGTATTTTTATAATGAAAAGAGAATAAACAAATATCTCCAATCATGTCAAAGCTAGACGTTTCCGGGTTACACTATCGCGGTATGTGTTTCTGACACAATATGCATTCATGCCACCAGGTTCCAGGTGTGTTTGATGGTTGAAGTAATTCTGGCAAAAGAAATCCCACATCAGTTTATTGAGAGGCTTGAATGTTCTGGGGTATTGCTGTTGAAATTTGAATACCAACAGGTGAAGATCATCAGTATTATTCCATTGTCTTGAAGGTGCTTAACAGAGGTTTAACATCCATTTGAGAGTTTATATTGGTAGCCTCTGATCGCGTTGAGCACGTAGTCTTTCAATAAAATTAATTTCACATGGATGAATCATTGTTCAAAGTTGTCCTTACATACAGATTGTCGCTTAATGGAGGTGGTCGTAAGAGCAGGACTGTATTCGTCCTGTTATTATGTGATGAAACAAAGTGGTATACCCTTTTCTAACGGAATTACTATTAATTCTAAACGAACAGTTAAATCGAACGAATCTCTTGCAGTATCAATATTCTCCCCACAATCAATCAGCTGGTCAGTAACTGATTCTAGAGAAGCTTTAAATTCATATTAGTATTCAATTTTCCACCATCTTCTCGAAACGTGCTAAAGACAATGGCATGTGATATGACGTATCACCCGTATTTGAATATGAAATTATTTTTGATAGAGGAAGAATGAACTGGTCGTCAGCGGGATTCGAACCCACGATCCAGGCCAAATGCACTGATGTTTTAACGAGTGAACTATGATGGCCCATACGTATTATATCAATGGATTGTTCCTGTGTTGACCAAACTTCTCTCTTGGTGTTTGCAATATGCACAACTGGCTTATAATAAACAAATGGTTATATGATTGCCCGTCATCAATCAATATGGAATCGATTAATATGAAATGAAGAGAGAAAGATCTGCTTTTTTCATTATGAACGATAATATCTGTGTTACCGATCTGATGAGTAATACACACGGAATGCCAGATTTGCTAGGCAGGCCCGTAGAATATATTGAGGCCTCGCCTTGCTTCAAGAGTACGCAAGCCTCTTACCCAGGAACTATAACAAATTCAGGTCAAATAAGGTTGGATGACGGAGGTGTTCTTTGTCGTATCCAGGAATTTATACTTTTAACATACCAGCTTTTTTACGTCTGGTACTTCCAGTTGAATGGGCGTTTGGATGCTTGTGTATGATGTTTCCACCTCCCTGCTCCCTCGAAAGAAAAATGTTTCAAGGCAATAATAGCACAAATAATTCCTGCTTTTCAGTCAAATCAACTTCTTCTATGTTTGTATTCATTTGGGCTTGTTCAAGTCACTCTAAGAATAACTATACATTTTAAATATTCAATTACAATTAGTTAAATGAAATATATTTAATTTCAATATAATTCATTTTCCGAAATGAGATTTCCAATTTCCAGCTTCAAATTGAAATTTCAAATGTTATTTTTTTCTTCGTTTTTTTTATATTGAAATTTGAAGTAAAATAGTTATTTCCGCATTGAAATTTTGCATTTAAAATTCAAATTTTACCACACCACATGTGTTTTAGCAAATGACATTATTACATATAAGGAAGGACGCCTGGGTGGCATTTAATTCCAATAGATCTCCCTTAATAAGCGGGTCGGTGCGCATAGTTTGACGTCATGACTTTCTTCACGTGCCCAATTGCGCTCGACCAGAGAGGGGGAGGGGGATGGGGTAGGCTTATCCGTGCACTGCGATATGGTCAATGATAAAGTACGGAGACAATAATAATCTATTTAAAAATCCAAGGTTCACGCTAAGATTTGAATAGTTCAAATTTTTTGTTAACGCTGTCTTTTCCCCGTCAATTTGAACATTACAAGCGTTTCAGCTCGCTCATAGCTGCCGTTGTGTGGACTGCTGTGTGTGGATTTCTGGCACGCGACTTGCAGATAGTGTCTGCTTTGATTAATCGATGGGTCAACACATTTATTGTCAGGTATAGGGGGGCTAACGTGATCTTTACACGTTCACGTCTTCACGTTTGATCACCCAGGCCTGAACTTAGATTCATCCTATTGCATAGGGATCTATCCTACTTGTTTTACCACAGTAAACACGCAATTATTTCTTAATTATACCTCAAATTTTCAAATTTCAATAGACAGTGTGGGCACGTCATCAGCAAAATGAACCCTCGGAAGTCTCTTAGGTGCATGACAGAGTACAAGTTTCTAGTACCAAAGAACTCAGTCTCTGGCCTAATTTATTCGACCCCAACGTTAGAAATAAGGAAGATAGTGTGGTTAATAAACAAGAACCTCGAAAGCTAGAAACTTAATACCGGGTACTGTCTTTGAAGACGTTTGATTTGGTTAATCAGTGTACAAACATAATATACATATGGCTGATTTTTTCGACATGTTATGAGGTTGCCAACACGAGATCTCAACTGTACGGATATATAGGCTTTGATATTCAGACAAATTATATGGCTTCAAAGCTTACTTAGATTTTTTCAGATGTCGCGATTTCTCGGCGTCTACCTGGCTCATAGCTTGCTTGACAAGGAATAACAGGGAAATTAAACATATCGTTTTCTCAAATTATTCCAATAGACGTCACTTAATAAATTCATCATTAGATATGTTAGAATTGCAGTTTTGAAGTTCACTGATACATCTCTGTTAGATCTAGATTTGCTTTGTTATATCTGGCGTAGACTTCCTACAAATCCCATTGCTTTCATATTTTTCGGAACAGGGGATGTTGGGTTTATCACTTCAACCAGATCCCACTCATTTGCGCCGGTTACTGACTATACTTGCAACTCACTGATTGTTTTCTGGGATTCCGTTGAACTGTACAGTCGCACTATCGCTGTCGAAAGCAGATCGGATCCCATGAATATTAGAGATTTGAAATTGAAAATTAAAATTCAGATTCAAATTTGAAATTCAAATTACAATAATTGTAATATCTGAAATTTCAATTTCAATGTGAAATCTACATTTATACCGGTATTTCCGAAATGAAACTTCAAATTGTAACTCAAAATTTTAACTTTCAACTTGCAATTTCAAATTTAGATCTCAATTTTGAATTTCAATTTAAATTTCAATTTTAACCTTCAATTTCAAAAAAAAATTCGAACCTGACCTGTTCTGGAGATATTTCTTCAGATATTTGACAGTAAATTAGTTCATTATAGTCTTATGGACAAATAAACGCTTTGTATAATTATTTCACACAGACTAAACGAAGGGAAAAAGGAAGTAAATGGCATGAGCATATGCCCACATGTATACAAATGTTAACTGATCATCACAGGGATGTTTTGGTCCTTTTTATGTTTTTTTATTATAAATACATGTATGCAGTTAGTGCATTTGTCTGTGGAGTAATATCACTTCTTGTCACTACGACTTTCCACAAGCCTTGCTTGATATGTCGGGTTTAAGTAAAGGATGGAATGCAGGAAATAAGCCCCCAATGGTTTCCCATGATACTCGCGTCATTCTACGCATGCGCAATAGAAAAAGTGTATGGGAATAGACGTTTTGGGGACGAGATGGACCAATATTGGTCCAAATGGGTCATGGAAGGTGTCAATATGTAGCACTCGTGGGGGAGCACCCGACTGGATGAGTGTGGCGTGGAACTGACGTCATTCTGCACATGGGCAGTAGAAAAAAAGTATGGGAATAGACGTTTTGGGGCCGCGATGGGCCAATATTGTTCCAAATGGCCGTGGAAGGTGTCAGTATGCAGCACTTGTGAGGGAACATCCAAATGGATGAGTGTGGCGTGCAACTGATATCATTCCGCGCATGAGCAGTATAAAAAAAGGTATGGGAATAGACATTTTGGGGTCGAGATGGGTCACTATTGGTCCGATCGGGCCGTGGGATGTGTCATAGTGAAGCACTCATGGAGGAGCGTCCAACTGAATGGGTATGGCGTGGAACTGACGTCATTCTGCGCATGCGCAGTAGAACAAGTGTATGCGAATAGACGTTTTGCGGCCCACATGGGCCAATATTGGTCCAAATGGGCCGTTGGATGAGTCAATATTTAGCACTCGCGGGGAAGCATCCGACTGGATGAGTGCGGCGTGGAACTGACGTAATTCCGCTCATGCGTAGTAGAAAAAAGTATGGGAATAGACATTTTGAGGCCGAGATGGGCCAACATTGGTCCAAATGGGCCGTGGGAGGTGTTAATATGTTGCACTCGTAGGGGAGCGTCCGACTGGATAAGGGTGGCGTCGAATTAACGTCATTTTACGCATGCGTAGTAGAAAAAGTGCATGGGAATAGACGGTTTGGGGTCGAGGGCGGCCACTATTGGTCTAAATGGGCCGCCGGAGGCGTCATAGCGAAGCACTCGTGAAGAAGTATCAAACTAGATGAGTATGGCTTGGAACTGAAGTTATTTTGCGCATGCGCAGTAGAAAAAGTGTATGAGAATAGATGTTTTGGGGACGAGGTGGGCCAATATTGGACCAAATGGGTCGTGGAAGGTGTCAATATGTAGCACTCGTGGGGGAGCATCCGACTGGATGAGTGTGGCGTGGAACATCATTCCACGCATGCGCAGTAGAAAAAGTGCATGGGAATAGACGGTTTGGGGTCGAGGGCGGCCACTATTGGTCTAAATGGGCCGCGGTCGGCGTCATAGCGAAGGACTCGTGGAGAAGTGTCAAACTAGATGAGTATGGCTTGGAACTGAAGTCATTTTGCGCATGCGCAGTAGAAAAAGTGTATGGGAATAGATGTTTTGGGGACGAGATGGGGGCCTATATTGGTGCAAATAGGCCCTGGATGGTGTCAATATGTTGCACTCTGCAGGAGGGAGGAGGGGCGTGGAACTAACGTCATTCTGTGCATGCGCAATAGAAAAAAGTATGGGAATAGACGGTTTGGGATCAAGGGGGGACACTATTGGTTCAAATGGGCCGTGGAAGGTGTCAATATGTAGCACTTGTCGGGGAGCATCCGAGAAAGTGTATGGGAATAGATGTTTTTCTGGACGAGATGGGCCACTATTGGTCCAAATAGGCCCTGGAAGGTGTCAATATGTTGAACTCTGCGGGAGGGGCGGGGAGGCGTGGAAATGATGTCATTCCGCGCATGGGCAGTATAAAACGAATATGGGAATAGACGTTTTGGGGACTAAATAAGCCACTACTGGTCCAAATGGGCCGTGGAAGGTGTCAATATGCAGCACTCGTGAGGGAGCATCCAACTGGATGAGTGTGGCGTGCAACTGATGTCATTCCGCGCATGCGCAGTAGAAAAATAAGGATGGGAATAGATGTTTTGGGGTCGAAATCGACCACTATTGGTCCGATTGGGCCGTAGGGAGTGTCATAGTGAAGCAAACGTGGAGGAGCGTCCCACTGAATGGGTATGGTGTGGAACTGACGTGATTCTGCGCATGCGCAGTAGAAAAAGAGTATCGAATAGACATTTTGCGGTCCAGATGTGCCAATATTCGTCCAAATGGGCCGTGGGATGGGTCAATATGTAGCGCTCGTGGGGAAGCATCCGATCGGACGAGTGCGGTGTGGAACTGACGTCATTCCGCGCATGCGTAGTAAAAAAAGTGTATGGGACTAGACGTTTTGGGGCAGAGATGGACCAACATTGATCCAAATGGGCCGTGGGAGGTGTCAAAATGTTGCACTCGTCGGGGAGCGTCCGCCTGGTTGAGGGTGGCGTGGTACGCGCATGCCCATGCCCATGGAGCAGGAAAAGAATATGAGAATAGACGGGTTGGGGTCGATGGGGGACACTATTATCGAGCGGCAATAGGAATGTGGGGTTATAAAATGTTCTGTCTAGAATTACAACGGGTTAAGAAATTATTACATACTTTGAATTTGGTTAATGAAATGTATACTCTACATAGTTATTCCACTGGTTTTATCCAGCTGGCTCTAATCAGTATATTGGGTATCATGTGCAATCAACATATTTATATCATTGTGGCCCAGTTACTGTTATTAAGTTGTGGTGATATCCACTCTAATCCTGGGCCTCCGAATCCTGAGGAAAAGCCACTTAAAATATGTCATATTAATGCTAGGAGCCTTGCAGCTTTCGACACCGAAACCAAAATTACTAAATTCAAAATTGATGAAATTGATACCATATTAGTTAAGCAGTATTCGTATGACATAATTTGTATATCTGAATCATGGTTGGACAACTCTATCTTAGACGAGGATATTGCCATAGACAATTATACAATACATAGAAAGGATCGAGGCTCGCGTGGTGGGGGTGTCGCAGTCTATGTAAAAAACACTGTTAAGGCTGTCCGTAAACGAGAATTTGAAACACCTTCTGAAATCTTATGTTTAGAAATAAATGAAGACAAAAATAAAATTCTACTTGCTATAGGTTATCGCCCTCCAAACCAATTACTTGACGAAAGAACTGAATTTCTCATGAACTTCCAACAGGTGATAAACAGCATGCTGTCTATAAATCCTGATATGCTACTCGTATTGGGAGACTTTAATGATAAGTGTACGGACTGGGACGCTCATCATAGTGATAGCGAACTAAAAATGAATTTTTTCAATTTACTTTCTGGCAACAACCTATTTCAATTAATTAAGGAACCGACTAGATACACCGATCAAACAGCCAATATTCTTGATCTCATTATTACTGACAGTCCTGCGTATATAACAGATTTTGGAGTGGCACCCCCACTTGCTAACCTCGATCACTGTACCATCTATTGTTGCTTAAAATTTTCTTACAGTAATAAACCACCAGCCTATAAACGCCATGTATGGGATTATAAAGCTGCTGATCTCATACAGCTTAATTTATCTCTATCATACATACCATGGGACACAGTTTTAAATATCTTTGATGATATTGACGACGCTATATATGTGTGGAATAACCTTTTTCTTTCATGCTGCAGGGAATACATCCCTAACAAAGTCGTGACAATTCGTCCAAGAGACAAACCATGGGTAACCAATGACGTTCGGAGAAAATACCGTATAAGAGATCGAGCGTTTAAGCGATTTAAGCGAACTCATCGCGATGATCATAGACTATCTTTCATAATAGCTCGGAAAGAGGCTAATAGAGTAAAACGTATGGCGGTGTGGCGGTATACTGATAAATTGAAGAGCAAACTTTCTAACCCCAACATTGATCCGCGTACATACTGGTCCCTGATGAAGGGCATCCTTGGAAATAAAGTCAAACCCCAGATACCGAATTTAATTGTTGGAGGCAGACTCACATCTAACCAACAAGAAAAGGCAAATGTACTATGTACTTTCTTTCAATCACAGTCATGTCTATCTGCCGAAGTCACTATACCTGATCTTCCACCATTTGAATATGTCACCGATCAACGGCTCGACGAAATATCAACAAACGAGAGCGAAGTTACTTCCCTGTTAAAATCATTGAAAATAAATAAATCTACTGGTGACGATAATATCAGCACATATATGCTGAAGCATACTGCTCCACAAATAGTTCCAGCGATTACGAAATGTTTCAACCTATCATTATCTACAGGAGTTTTCCCTGCAGCATGGAACCTATCACGTGTTTGTCCAGCATACAAAAAGGGAGATCGCCAAGACCCTTCAAATTACAGACCCATATCTCTTCAACCTGTCCTTTCCAAAGTACTAGAAAAAATTGTGTTCAAGAGACTCTACGAATACTGCTTAGCTAATAACCTTCTAATAGAAGAAAATTCCGGCTTCAAACCAGGCGATTCCACCGTGAATCAAATGGTCAAAATAGTTCACACCATTTATCAGTATCTTGATAAAGGCCATGATGTTTACGCGGTCTTCCTAGATGTAAGCAAAGCCTTCGATAAAGTTTGGCACGACGGTCTTCTGTTCAAATTGAGAAAAATTGGCATTTGCGGAACACTATACGAGTGGATAAAAAGCTACCTAGAAAATAGAAGAATTAAAGTTGTCCAAAATGGTGTTGAATCCAAAGTTAATCATATCAATGCTGGTGTTCCTCAGGGTTCGGTCCTTGGGCCGTTGCTATTCCTTATATATGTAAATGACATCAAAGATGACATTCAATCAAATATAAATTTATTCGCTGACGATACATCTCTCCTTGAACCAGTACTTGATATAAAAATTGCCGAACTGAGAATCAACAATGACCTTGTCTACCTATCCAGATGGGCAGCTCAGTGGCTTGTAACGTTCAATGCACTGAAGACTGTATTCTTGTATATATCCTTGAAGCATAACCGAACATACCCTCAATTATATCTTGATAATGTAGAAATTAAACGCGTTACCTCTCATAAGCACTTAGGAGTAATTCTCCAAGAAAACATGAAATGGGATGAACATATTAATTCTATCTGCTCGAAATCCCAAAAAAACTCAATGTCATGTCTAGAACAAAACACATCCTTGAAAGAAAATGCCTGGATTGCTTATACAAGAGTACAGTCCGTCCTCTCCTTGATTATAGTGATGTTGTATTTGACGGCTGCACGTTGACTAATTCTGTGTTTTTAGAAAAAATACAAAGACAGGCTGCAGTTATATGTACTGGTGCCATGCGAAGAACTTCGTATTCAAAATTGTTGAATGAATTAGGCTGGGAAACACTTTCTCAACGTAGAAAGATGCACCGTCTTGTTTTATTCTATAAAATATTAAAATGTGACGCACCTGTATATCTTCACGTTTACGTCCGAATAAAGTATCCTTGGATATGGAAAGAAATTATAACCTGCGGAATTCTGACCAGTATAGAACATTTCGGTGTCGTCTCACTTGTTTTCAAAATTCGTTCTTTCCACAGACTTCTAAAGATTGAAATTCTCTTCATGCTTCCGCCCGAAATGCAACCTCATTAACTATGTTTAAGGCCAAATTCTTTACTAACCAACCCTCATACCTGACTAAAATATACAATTCCCTCCGTGGATATACCTCAGTCCTACTGTGTAGGATGAGGCTAGGTTTTAGTTCTTTAAATGGTCATTTGTTTAAGTATAACATCTCCCCAATCTCTATATGCCATTATTATAATCACAACAATGAAGACCCTTATCATTTCCTCTTGAGTTGTCCTATGTTCGCCGCTCTGAGAAAGCCAATGCTCACCTCGATTACAAACTTGATCTGTCCCGGTGTACACCACTCTCTTCTAATTCATGACTGTCCAAATTACCTGTTAAATTTATTATTGCGTGGCTCCTCTGACTTTGATTATGAAACAAATATGTCTGTTTTTGAAATAGTCCAAAAGTTCATTGGAGCATCCAAACGGTTTGATGCTCATGAACACTCTCAACCGGTGACAGATGAAGCTAATCAAATCAGTGCTCTACCAGTTGTATAAATAAAATTTATTCGAATAAAATTTATTCGACCCATTGTAAATAAGCTAGAATTATATGAAGTAACGACATATCCACTTCTTCATAAGTATTATCTATAAAATCCCACCACCCTCAAACGCATTTTGTCATTGAACCACTAATTTGGTTATTCTGTGTATGTAAATCATCATTTGTTATTTGTAGTCAATTTGCTTTTTAACAATTTATTGTGTTTCTCTCTGTATGTGAATTATTATATGTATGTTATCTGAGGAGAGTGCCTCGTGGCCTTGTGGCTGTGCACAATCCTCATAAAATTAAATAAAGCATTACATTACATTACTATTGGTCCAAATGGGCCGTGGGAGGCGTCATAGAGAAGCACTCGTGGAGAAGCGTCAAACTAGATGAGTGTGGTTTGGAACTGAAGTCGTTTTCCGAATGCGCAGTAGGAAAAGTGTATGGGAATAGACGTTTTTGGGCCGAGATGGGCCAATATTGGTCCAAATGGGCCGTGGAAGGTGTCAATGTGGTACACTCCGAGGGAGGGGAGCGTCCGACTGAATGAGGGTGGCGTAGAACTAACGTCATTTTGCGCATGCGCAGTAGAAAAAGAGTATGGGAATAGACGGTTTGGGGTCGAGGGGGCCACTATAATTTGGCCCAAATGGGTCGTGGAAGGTGTCAATAGGCGGCACTCGTGCTGGAGCATCCGACTGGGTGAGTGTGCCGTAGAACTGATGCCATTCCGCGCATGCGCAGTAGAAAAAGATTATGGGAAAAGACGTTTTTGGGTCGAGATGGGCCACTTTTGGTCCAAATGGGCCGCGGAAGGCGCAAAAGTGAAGCACTCGTGGGGGAGTGTACGACTGGATGAGTGCGGCGTGGAACTGACGTCATTCCACGCATGCGTAGTAGAAAAAGAGCATGGGCTCAAGATTGGCCACTATTGGTCCGATTGGACCGTGGGAGGCGTCAGTATGTAGAACTCGTGGGGGATCGTCCGACTGGGGTATGGCGTGGAACTGACGTCATTCCGCGAATGCGCAGTAGAAAAAGGGAATATGAATGGACGGTTTGGTGCAAAGATGGTTTATGCTTGCTCCTAATGGGAATGCGCAGGGTTTAAAATTCACTTCCGGTCACGTGATCGGAACCGAAAGTGAGGTCACAAGCAAACTTCCAAGGCCAAGAGGCATCTACGTGCCCTTTCGGAACCTGTCGTTGAGGCCAATCTAGAGTTGTCTGCCCCTGAATACGACTGTATATGTCCTCCAGTTACTTCAATGCTAATTTGCATGTCCTGGAAAATGCAACAAGAGTTATCTACCCCTCAATACGACCTTCGTTTCCTCCAATGTTAATCTCGTGGAATGCAGGTCATCAAGTATGGTACCCGACAATATCGTCAGCTATATATCCAGCATAAATGGCAGGTGGGGAACCGTCATTTTCTCCACATGTCCTACACCGAGAACCAGAGACAGGTGAATTGCACTGAATCAGGGATGAATAAATAGGGCTGGCCATGCGCAACCGGACGAACGAATGCACTATAAATACGGCGTCAGTGACGGAGTGGGTCATTCCTCACGCGTCATTTTTTCGACCATGCCGCTAGTCCTCATTCCCCTTACACCCGAGGTGGGTTACACGTCTATGTGGATGAAGTCACCATCGCAGAATTACAAGCGTCTAGTCCGTCATTCATAATCCAGCCGTCGTTCATTAGAGAATATCCGCGTTCATAATTTAAAGACCTATTCCATTTTCCATATAACAGTATTAGCACCAAATTCAAAAAGACAATCATAGTATACAAAAACATAGGCGTGTTTGCTGCAAGAGAGAAGCGGTCAACAGTTTTCAATGATGCCGGCAAGACATCATGATGTTCCAAAAATATCAAATCCGTATCGCTGATCAGTATTCTTAATCCATAATATTTGTTGTAAAGTCGTCATCTAAAGAATGATGTATCTCAGTCACGCTTTGATTGTGACTGTTCATATGAGTACCATGAGGATCTTGAAGTACATGGGTTCATACGGCCCCTAGCCCCGGGTTAAGCGGAATTAGACACAAGTTACGAAACGTAGCGCCATAGATCTTGCACGCTACGTTCGTATTTTGCTATCAGCATGCGATACGTATCGCCAAATTTGAGAAACTTTGAGTGTAGGCGCTTGGTGGCATAGCCCTGTTTTTTAAGTTTCTGCACCAGTGTTTTGTGACGTTGATTAAAATCGTCACATTTAACACAGGATCTAGCAAATGCTACTAAGCGAGATATGTATACGCCATATGCATGTCCCACTAGAATAATACTGTCCAGAAAGGGATAGTTTACGATGTCGAAATTGTAATCATCTCTTTTGTCGTAAAGTCGACGAGAGAGAATGCCTGCTTCATTTTTATAGAGATATAGATCTAAATATGATGTGCTCGTAGGGCTATCTGTAGTTTCCTTCAAATCTAGTGAAGGTGGATATATATCCTTCACTGCCTCATTTATATAGCGATTATCCACAGCGAGAAGATCGTCTATATAGCGTTTGGTGAATGAGAAGGAACCGTACGGGCTTTGAATGGATCGGTTTTTGAAAGCGCCTGCATATAGTCATATTCATAAGAGAACAGATACAGGTCAGCCAACAGGGGTACACAATTAGTGCCTAATGGAATACCTATATGCTGCTGATATATTGTGTTGCCAAATTTCACATAGATATTATTAATGAGAAATTCAAGCAACTCTATAAACAAAGAAACATCCCATGAATGATATCTCTTGTATGTAGTAGAGCTAAAGAATGCTTTATGGCTTCCGACATTAATATATCTACGATCAGTTTTCTTGAACACAGACACTATTAATGAACTTAGACGGTCAATAAGGTCCTGATGAGGGATTGTAGTATAGAGAGTCGAGAAATCCCATGTGTCTGTACGGTATGTGACCTTTAGCATCAAGTTCTTCCGTAAGACATTTTGAGTTTTTCAATATCCACATACATTCAACGCCAGAGTTCTTAGAAATAATGGCGCAATACCTTTCCCAAAATTCTTTTACCTCCTGAAGGGCCCTCGTCAATAGGGTTGAAAGAAGCTTGGTGGTGCAGCTTCTAGAACCAGCTATGAATCTAGCTTTGTATGGTGATTTATGCATTTTGGGAGTCCATTATAGTTTTGGTATGTCGTTATGACTGGTTGAAAGAGAAATACCTCTTTCCCTGAGAAACTTTTTGTGATTGTTAAATAAATCTTCCAGAGTAAATGCAGTTTGGGAGTAAGTAGACGTATTTGATGAAGATATGACTACACTCATTTGTTTAACCAGCACCTGGTAATAGTAATATTTAAATATGAATATTATATTATTCGGAGCTTTGTCTGCTGGGACTATGACGAATTTACTCTGGAGATTTGCTAGAACTTCTTGCGAATTGAGGTTTCTCAGTATTTGTTTTGCTTGGGGAAGAGTACTTCTGTCAATATGGCGGATTGTTTCAACGACCTTGCTCTTGGTGAGGTCCAGCCAATCAGCGAGTACTGTAGGTTCAACTTTTTCTCGCTTAGACCAATCAATAACGTACTGTTCCAATGCAGACAGGACTATCTTCTGGTCGGCCTTCAGATTTATTCTTCTTGGCTCTCTATATTTAGGTCCCTTCATCAGGAGTAATTTCATATCTTTATCACTCACCACGTCAAGGTCACCAGTCACAATATGTTTGCATGGTGTATAGATAAAGTTCGACGATTCACAATCACAACTATAGCCTCCTGACGTGTATAAGTTCCAGTTAAACTCCTGGACAGCATTGGAGTAATTGAATATTTTGGTGGCTATAGATTTAGTGTACTTATATGAAATGCAAGGAGGTTCTGTGAACTTAAAATAGTTTGGCACAGCGTTGCGTACCTCTGGATCATTCAGGATTCGAGGTAAATTAATGATGTCCAGTCCTTTATCTAAGTAGTTGAGTTTCAAGAAAAGCCGATCTTGTGATGTTTCGATTATGTTCACTGGACGATACAACCGAAAATACGTTATATCTTGACATACTTTAATGATTTTTGATGGTATTATATTTCCTGAAGACGCAGATTGTTGTATATCTCTGGATATTTGATTTAAAGCTCTCAGAGGTAACGCATACAGAACTGTACGTAAGCTATGTATACTATTGGGTGTGTCAGTTAAACCCACTGACACATGATCGTGAATCATCACACTATTAAACTTTCGCCGACCATGGCTGCGATGTCTCCGTTGATGGGGTTTAAATAGTTGGGTAATGTTGGATATATTTGAACGGCAGTTTGTAGCATTTCCGAACCCACTGACATTATCATTTAAACCAAACGGAAACACTGACCCAAGTTCTAGCATCCAGAATAATTCCCGCTCTCGGATTTTTCTCTCAAATCCAAAGGGGGAATCCTTAGTAGATGGATAGACGGTATCCCAGCCATGGTCGGGTCCAGAAAAATGCTTACCTATAAGCAATTGCTTTTTCCTAACGGATTTTCTGTGACCGTTCACCCTAAGATGGAGTCTTTGGGTGGCCTTGCCAACATACTGTTGACCACACTTCTTACAGGAAACTAAATAAATACAGTTTGTACTAGAACAACTAAGATCAACATACGAGTTAACAGAATATGAGTTACCAGTTAACGCGGAACTAAATGAGGCTGAAGTATTAAAGAGTGCACACGTGAGACATCCACGATGTCCACACTTAGAAATGGGGGATGTTTGCTGATCGGGCACTGAGTTCACATCACAAACGGTTGCGCCACGCCATGACGGCTGGACCAAATTCAAACGGGTGTTGCGCGGTTAACTCGATGGTGACCTCATTCACGTGGAAAAAGCCATCTACGTACACCGTGGGCCATGGTCGCACGCCTGGGGCGTCACCAGGATCCCACCCGAAGCTCCACATTAGACTCTGATCTATGGACGGCATTTGAGAAAGTGGTGCCTATTATGGAACAGCTGTTTACACCCGACGAGCGGTAAGCCGTCCAGCGGGCCTTGTCTCGTAATATTAAGGACGCACTGGTCGAGCCCACTGAACTAATCATCAACCGCGTCAAGACGATGACGAGAGGGAATATTCGGTTCTCACTTTCATGACATACAAAGATGTCCTAGATAAACTTAACACCCGTATTTCACCGTCGGAGGACGACGACGTCATACTCCGGATATGCTCAGTCAACCCAGTGACAATCGCATCCATACACCGGCCGGTACGGCATCAGAACCCAAATGAAAACGTCCAGAAAGGAACTTTGTCCCCAGCGCCAGATATTCACCGATAATATTGGATATACCTTTCATGTTGCTATCTCATGATGCACCATACTGAAGGCTAATAAATGGAGCTGATTTTTTCAGGACTACTCACTTATCTTAAACCCTGCGACGTGGAAGGTCCCGCTCACCGCTCGCCAGGAATCCAGTCCCCACTTGGGAGGTAAGCTTTAACACAGATTCAGAAGAGCCACTTACGGAGGTACTACCGATACCGGAAGCTGTGAGTGCGATCTACCAGCGTCGTTGGCCTACCATTTAGCACTGTTTTCACCGACATCGCCTATACCATTTTTGAGGACAAAGCCACAGTTTTCATATTAAATCTCACTTTTAATGAGATTAATGAGTGATGATTTTAATCAACGTCACAAAACATTGTTGCAGAAACTTATAAAACAGGGCTATTCCACCAAGCGCTTCCACTCAAAGTTTCTCAAATTTGGCGATACATATCGCATGCTGATAGCAAAATACGAACGTAGCGTGCAAGATCTATGGCGCTACGTTTCGTAACTTGTGTCTAATTCCGCTTTTCCCGGGGCTAAGGGCCGTATGAACCCATGTACTTCAAGATCCTCATGGTACCCATATGAACAGTCACAATCAAAGCGTGACTGAGATATATCATTCTTTAGATGACGACTTTACAACGAATATTATGGATTAAGAATACTGATCAGCGATACAGATTTGATATTTTTGGAACATCATGATGTCTTGCCGGCATCATTGAAAACTGTTCACCGCTTCTCTCTTGCAGGAAACAAGCCTATGTTTATGTATACTATGATTGTCTTTTTGAATTTGGTGCTAATACTATTATATGGAATACGGAATAGGTCATTGGATTATGGACGCGGATATTCTCTAATGGACGACGGCTGGATTATGAATGATGGACTAGACGCTTGTAATTTTGGCTATTTATTACGGCATAAGGAGATGGATCAGCTCCGGTACTTTTACCCTAGTCACAATACCCCCGTGCACGACCAGCCCTTTACCATTAGGGATCGTGCGTCCCTGGACACGGCACTGGCCCAACTAGATACCTTGGATAGCTTGGAATGGGCCCGACAGCAGCCCCCCATCACCAAATGGCAGATGGAGATAATGACGAATATTACGTTTACTTGACTAAAATTATCGACCACCTGATCCTTTGATCTCATGTCATGGAATTTTCCTCCTTATAAATACGAGTGGGCTTTATGGTGACATTGCTCACCCTGCTGGGTATTTTATATGGGGATGTGCTTTACGACATGGTGTACCTCGGCACTCTTCTCATCCCACCAAAGACACAACCATCAGGCCAAACGAATGTACAGACCCGTTCCACGTTAGCACCCATCAAATCCGTGATGGAAACGAGCCCATTCATCACCAGCACCACCACACCGAATATACAGTCCAGGTCAAAATCAAGCTCCACACCAAGTATTGCAGTGCCCATTACGCCTGAAAACTCATCGGATGTCATCATCCAAAGTGAACGCCGTAACGTACCGACAACGACGATCGACGATGACGCACCGACGACCACGGTTCACTCGTACCAAATCTACAGGAGCAGGTTACGACGACAGGGGATACATCATCAACCATGAAACCCCGGTGGCACCAACCTTTCACTTGCCTCATTGCGGGGCAGTCGGACTCAGACAAGACGCATTTTATCCAGAAACTCGCTCGATACGCCGACAACATGAATATCCCACCCATTTCCCAGATCGTGTGGTGTCACGGAGAATGACAATAGTCCTATGCTGCAGTGCCCAACATCCCGTTCGTGGAAGGCCTACCCAAACCTAGAACTGGACACTTTGGTGGTCATGGATGATCTTATGGCGGAGACGAATGCTCGGGTCACCCAGCTCTTTACCAAAAGGCAGTCATCATCGACGGCTCAGCATCATCTACATTGTGCAGAATCTGTTTAGTAAAAACAAAGAACATCGGAAGATCAGTTTAAATGCCCACTAACTGGTGATGTTTAAAAACCCGAGACATGCCATTCAACTGCAGCACCTGGCGATGCAAATGTAGCGAGTACATGCAAAAATAATGTAAACACACCCACAGTGGTTCCTCCAGCTGGGGTGTGTGTGTGTTTGGTGATTTGGATAATAAAAGAATTAATACAACATCATGGTTGACTTGGTCTCTGAAGTGAAATAATATTCAGGAGGTAGCCCGCTTTAAGATAAATAGGTTCCAGCGTTAGTTGTACAGGATGTTCGCTCGAGTACGGAAGCACGTTCCGAGGCTCGGTATATTGAAGACCGCCCCACCCGAGTTGGTTTGGACTATTGTACCCGCCGCGGACCCTGGTCGTTTGCGCTGTCCGTGTGAAATTGAGCATAACGTCTTAAAAGAGGACGTGCCACCACTGACTCCGGCTCAAAAAACCAAGTGTGCCGCGCATAAGACAGGTCTCCGAACCCCAATATCTTACATAAAGACGGCTTCCTCGGTGCGATCTTAGCCCCGTTGGCCGCTTCCGTGTTGGGGCTAATATTCGGTGGAACTTTGGTCGACAACGAACCACACAAAAAAATGGTCCTCATCGAATGAGGCCTGCTTCGAAGACTCCAATCGCCGTATCCGATCCCACCTACGGTGAAGACGATCAATACACTCGGTCACGAGATGCAACAGATTCTACAACGATCGGGTTAAGCGACAGCGTGGAAGTACAACAGGACAACCAGACGCTTCAACGGTACATCACGTTCATGGACCAATACAAAACCCCTGAACCAAGCCCAGCGTCAGTCGTACAGCCAGCACAACGCGTATCGCCAGCACCACTTCTCCCACATCCGTCATTACCAGTTGAACCATCCACATCCCGCAAGTCACAGCGATAGACTCGACCCCCACGGACATGGGAAGCCAAGTGGGAACCGAAGTCACCACCCAAATCACCACAACGGATACGCTCCTTACGGAAATATTTTTCGCATTCTAAAACACCACCCCTGGACACCCCACCTCTCCAAAACAGTGTCACGACGCGGGGAACAAGCTCCCTGGGCCTGGGAACACTATTATAACCAACAGCGGCAGCCGGAAAGCTCAATCGTCATTTTTTACCTCACAATACCCAGTAATAGCTCGGCTGCGATGTTTCCTAACAACAGCTTAATTCATTATGTCACGCAGCTGTCACATCACTTACATCTTCCCGGACGCTGAGAGTGTGGCCTAGTGAATATCCAATACCTGTGTACGTGGTACAACCTGCAAGATGATACGGTGTGGCACGAAGTCGTAAACGAAGGCAACACCTATAACTTCACTCTTCCCAAAGGTCAGTACCATACACCCAAAATATTCATCCGGGCGTTGCGTAAACTAATCAAGAGCTCGAGCCCTGGAGGAATCGATATCTTCATATTGAGAACATGATTCAGATGGAGTACCACGAGTGGAACCACAAGTTTCTGATCATTCTTTAGACCAATGTGACCGCAGGTTTCAGCAAGACGTTGAAGGAGCTGTTTGCACTGGATACGGATAATTATGTCGGGACCGGTCGGCTCCGGGGGAAGACCATGCTGGATCGATAATGGGGATGGCTCCAGATTCGTCGGCCGTGCAACGGTGCGCCCGACGAATCATTGGCTGCACTCTATGTATCAAGAGGTGGATATTATTTTCAGCGACAAACTCATGAGTGATTCGACCAACACCTACCCTTGTCGAGCCTGCATCGAAACGCTGTTGTCGTATGGACGAGAGGCTAAAAAAATCTGTTGACAGCCCCTCCATTCTACCGGAACACAACCGAGCGCATAAGCACGGAGAACGAAAATACGAGATGGAACAAACGGAAGGGTTTCACTGCGAATGGCGACTCAGTCGATCTCATCGGTCGACTGCACGCAGACCTCTTCATGCAAGACCCGTACCTCTTGAACAAGATTCCCATCAAAATTTGACTGGCGTACAGGGGCATGTAGCTGACTATATGATCATCAACCAAGACGTAGTCCTGTATGTCCGAAAAGCGAAACCGATTCCAGCCGATTAAATGGGGCACACTAAAGCCTTCGAGGAAAAAAACAGCTCAGTACCCTATCCGACGCGTGCAAACCAAAATGTTCTATGTGCCTGTCGGAAATATGAGCGCCTACAAAGAAAACCTGTTCCTGGGGGAACATCCGAAACGATTGATCTTGGTCTGTGTGAAGAAAACCCGTTTCGGCATCAATTTCGTTGACCTGCATGTGGACGGACAACAGGTCCCAGCCACGGCCTTGAACTTTGGGCACGAGAATTTCATTCGAGCCTGTCAGAGCCTGTTTCCAGCGACCGGTCAAAATCAACCAGGATGAGGGGAATAAGATCAGTCGGGAGGACTACGCTAACGGATACACGTTGCTCTATCTCGATCTGACCCCACCTCAGAGAACGACCAACTGCTGAACCTTGCCTGGCAAGGACACTCACGGTTGGAAATCCACTTTTCACGAGCCCTCCGGAGCACCATCAATGTGATTTGCTTCGCCGAGTTTGACAACACCATTCACGTGGACATGGCGCGCAACGTCCTGTGTGAATTTGCCATCAAACATGCACATAGACTAGATTAAAGCTCGTGGGAAACACGGGCGAAGAGCATTTCCCCAGATAATTTTGTAACACATAATTTGGTACTCACAGGGCTTTAGATCTCCCCAATTTGGGCACACCCCCTATTAAGGGTGGCAATTTTTTTTAGGATGGGACAAAGGGTGGGGAACATAACCCTGGAGGATGAGCAATCAGAAATCATCCCTGGTAGAAGTGCCTCCGAGAAGAGATTTCTTCATCAATGGGAGAAACCGAGTGTGAGGCAACATTAACTTTATTTTGCGTTGCATGAGCCCACGGACATTAAAAAATAGAATAAAAATAAAATTTCAAATTGCCACTTTTATATTTTCTACGTAAGTTTGAACATAAAGATTTTAACCCTCTTTTCATTCCTGATTGTATGAAATAGGCTGTTGTATTCTATCTGAAACAATGCCAGCGAATAAAAATGCCAAACAACAAAAAATAAATACCTTTCACCATTATTTTTCACTGCAAGTCAGAGAATTGTTGTTGTTGTAAAATGCTGCTAATACTACTTAGGCAATAACGACATTCAATGAAAATGGGAACCTTCACTGGCTGTGTGATCTATCACTCCGTCATGGTACCCATATTTCGACAGTGATGACAGTGAAAACAAAACATTATCTGCTTATTTGACAAGAATTAAGGAAACTGTACATAAATGAATAAAGTATGGTGATATAGTGGTTATGTACCTACATTGAATATTTCTACGTGTTATGAAGTTTGGATAAGGACTCGTTTTAAGATAATATAGGTATAATTTTCTTGCTAATCCACATCAGAATTGATGGAAACCTACAAATGTTGTAACTCACATGGGAATATACAATTATGAAACATGAGAGTTACAACATTTGTAGGTTTCCATCAATTCTGATGTGGATTGCCAAGAAAATTATACCTGGATTATCTCAATATGGGTCCTCAAAATGACAATCCTTATTCAAACTTCATGACATGTAGAAATATTCAATGTAGATACATACCCACTGCAGTAAACTTGTGTACAGTTTACATAGTTCTTGCCAAATAAGCAGATTATGTATTCTTTTCATCAATTAGAGTGTGTATTGTATCCCCTGAATCACACCATTTGTAGATTGCTGTCAGGTTATCGCTTAACATTTAACAATTTCTGGAAATGACAGCATTTTGTTATCTGTCCAACCCGACTGACATGATTTACTGCCTTACACATACCTATTCATAAATGTGTATTGGCTAAGAACACATTATGCCTTGTATACTGTGCGTATGGACCTTTTTGTAACTTTGCTCACTGCTGAACATTCTATAACTAATAGTGAAATATATAGACTGAAATTGTTATCCCTACTCAGAGTTGCTTTTCTTCTCTATTATTGGAAAATCATCAGTGGTTCCAACGGATTACTTCAATTAGATAAACATGTAAAAAAATCCCAGGTGGGATGTGCCATATAGCAGGTATGTAGAAGTTCCACTTCAAAAATCTTTCTACTGTTTCAGTTAAAAAAATACAACGGTATGTGCAATTTCAATCTCGAGTTTCAAATAAATTCTGGGGACCTCCACATAAAACAAAACAATTGAGCATTAACTGAGTGATTATTTGTGATTTTATTCAAACTAGTCATGAGAATTTCATATATTTAAAAAAATGTTCATTTGAATTATAACACTGGGAATGTTACATTCATATTCAGCAAAACAGAATTACTTTTCCCTGATTAAGAAGCAAATTTCCATTTTGGTGAAAACAAAATCTTATTTTGAGATGCAAAAATTTGTCTCCATAATTCGCCAACACCACCAAAATCTTGTCAGTCCTTTGCCCATCTTGCAAGATAATTATACCCAAATTTCATGGAAATCAAACGCGTTGGTCAGAAGATATGATGTTACACATGTTTACCTGCATTCATGTCTATAGCACCACCTAGTGAAGACCAAATGCCACGAAAAACAAGCAGATGAAATCTAAAGCCCCTAGGGAGATGGCACATTTATAAGAGTTCAATGGAAAAAAACTTTAATCATGATAATGGTGATGGAGGTTTTGACATTAAGTCAGATAATTGAGATTTTTCATTTAAATGCCAATTTGGTTAGCACTGAAAGGGAATTATCAATGAGCATTAACTGAGTGATAATTTGTGATTTTATTCATTGAAAATTGGCCAGAATGCATCTCCAGACATCTGGAAGCTCAGGGCCCTACTGGGGGCTAACAAACTATAATTGGGATATCCATACCAATGAACTGGATCAAATTACTACATAAGTATTGGAGAGTGAAGTGTTTACTTTGTTGACACAAGCGTCCACCAGTCCCCTTATGTAAAATGCATTGTGCAATAAGTCAACCACTTCAGATTTTGTAGCTGAATGGTCAACATACACATGTAGACATGCCAGGTATCAATGTTACAGTACATGTATGTCTATTCGACCAAAATGCCCTGAATTGAAGCTCCCTTGAATACTTGCAATTCTCCATACAGTATAGCAGCATATTTTCCCTGGTTGCATTTTAGTTATTTGTGTAAGCAGGCCCTGATGTAGTCTAGATTTAGATACATTCAGTTGTCAATATCCCCATTGCCACATGTCTATGCCAGCACTAGCAGAACCAATGTCCAGTCAATCCATTTTTAAACCATAATGTTAATAAAATAATGAATTGTAAAAAAGATTGTTTAATGAAATATAAATAAAGCATTTTGTTGATGGGCTGCGAAATTCGTATGGGAGGTGGCCCTAAAGCAATGTCAGTCATTAAAAAAAAAGAATTTTTTTTTCAATTCTTTGAAATCCTTAGTCTGTCCAACAACATCACAATAATAAACTTCATGAAGTGCCAATAAATTTACTGTCTATAGTGCCACCCAATGATGAACAAATATTACAAAATCACAAGATGAAGCAAAATCCCCAGATGTGGCCTGGGGGATGTAGACATTGGACTGGAGTCATGAGAATTTCACGTATTCAAAAAAGAGGCCAATGGGCTTACAGGGGATCTGAATTATAACACTGGGAATGTTATATTCATGTTCAGCAAATGAGAATTATTTTTCTCAGATTCAAAGAAGTAAATTTCCATTTTGTCAAAAAAAAATCTTATTTTGGGATGCAAAAACGCGCCTCCTTGATTTCGCCATCATCGCCAAAATCTTATCAGTCCTTTGCTTATCTTGCAAGATCATTATATCCAAATTTCATGGAAATCAAACAAGTTGTTTAGAAGATATCGCGTTACACAAGTTTACTTGAATTCATGTCTATAGCGCCACCTAGTGATGACCAGATACCATGAAAAACAAGCAGGTGAAATGGAAAGCCCTAGGAAGATGGCACATAAAGAGTTCAATGGCAAAAACTGTAATCATGATGATGGTTATGGAGGTTTTGCCGTCAAGTCAAATAATTGAGATTTTTCATTTAAATGACAATTTGGTTTGCGCCGAAAGGGAATTATCATGTGGCAATCCTATATTTATGCTTGGAAACCTAGAATAGAACAATTTTTAAATATTTCTCCAAGCGAATTGGTAAATTTTCAATTCACGAAAAACTTCTTTTTTTGAGATGCAAAAAACGTTCCTTTAAAATTATGCCAACTACACCAAAACCTTTTCAGCAGATTGCCTATCCTTCAAGACCATTGTAATAAAATTTCATAGAAATCAAACCAGTCGTTCAGACGAAATCGTCACAGAAAGGTTCACCTATGCTGTGACTACAACGCCACCTAGTGGTGAGCAGCAGCTATCAAAACACAACCAGAAAATTTTCCCAGGCCTAAGGAGATAGCACACAAAGTTTGACCCGAAAATATTTAACGGTTTCACAGATATTCACGTTTAAAGTCGCGGCGGCGGCGGCGGCGGCGGCGGATCCGGCGGAGCCGTTTCTCATGAAAACATAAGAGCACCCACTTTGTCGAAATGCTCTAATTACCACCCTGCTGGAGAACGACCCACGGACACGCACTGTCTTTCAAGGGGTGTTCGCCCGAGATGTGTTCCAGTTAGACCATGTGTATCCTGCCGCATACGTCCTCAATACGGACCCGATGGATTTTCCAGGTTTACATTGGGTGGCCGTGTACTTGACAGAACAGCAGGGTGAATACTTTGATCCGTACGGCCTGTCGCCCCTTCGTTCCCGTTTAACAGCCTTCATCGATGAAGGCACAGAGAACAGTCAAGCGTTGCAAGGCCTGAGCAGTGGTGTGTGCTGCCAGTGCTGTCTATTTTACCTCTACCACCGTTGCCGGGGAAAAACGCTACCCATCATCGTACAGATGTTTAACGAGTACTCTCAAGCTACCGATCGAGATGTACTGATGTATGACTGGGTCGCAGATCATTTTAATGTACAATCCCCGTTCTGGGCTTAAATTCTAAACATTTCAATGTACAAGCCTCGCTCTGGGCTCCAGTTTCACGTGGTTATTCTCATGTTGTTGTTATTTTTTATTGTTGTTCTCGAATAAAAACAAAAGAGATCTCACCCAAAACCCTGTCTTGTGTGTTTTCTGTACAAAGGGTACGAGCATAAACAAATGGTCATCAATGCTCAATACTTGAACTTGGGATTTTAATTTTAACCAAGCTGATATAGGCCAGGCAATGAGTCGGCTGGGAAAGCAGACAAACAGTGGCCTAGGATGGGGTCAAATGTAACCAATCAATGCCCAGAAAACAAACCAATACGAGAGCACTGCAGTAAAATAGAGAGCCAATGAAATCACCCCACAAAACAAGTACATGTTTTGGTCCAGGTTAAGAGCGAGCATTCCAGCAAAAAATTTTAAAGAGGAAGGACAGTGGCAAGTTACAATGGTGGAGTGAAAAAAGTTCGAGGTGAGCGTAAAGACCAGGAAGACGACGAGAATGTCCAAGGCGTGTGTCTGACCAGATGTGATATTGATAGAAAACCGAGGTGGAGCAACACGGATGATGGGCATGTATAACTCCGAAAGAGTGTGGACCCTCTACCTAATACACATCTGTATTCGTCTGCTAAAAGAATTCAGGACGATTGAGAATTCCAAATACTTCCACAGACTACTATAAGCAGCTGGTGTGACCATAGCTGCTTCTTAATTATATGTACAAGTATTTATCGTTTCTAGTCTTTCTCTCACATATAATAATTTTAATTGTTTTAATCGGATATTCCTAATCGCACACGTGTTATCGTCTCGTTTTAAATGTACTAATTTTAAATTTTGAATTGTATATAATCAAATATAAATTATTATCTGGCTGTAAATTCTAACTCACATGTTCACAAATGTTTATCATTTCTAGTCTTGTTCTCACGTTCCCTAGTTTTAAACTGTATAATCAGATTAAGAAATAATGTTTTCATAGGCGTGTTCAATGGTTATTTTTCGTACGGTTTATAGTGTGGAAATTTTATATTTCAGCATTCTCAATAGGCTAAACACTTTATAAACACTTCATGTGTCTCAAAACAAAACACTAGTGTCTCAAAATAAAACACTAGTGTTTAAAATCAAAACACTGAGAAAGTGTTTATCACAAATACAAAAACACTTTTTCTCAAAAGTGTTTTAGTCGCAAACACTCCATAAACACATGAATCCTAAGTGTTTCGCTGTAAAACACTGGTGTTTTACAAGACCATAAATGTTTTCAGAAAAGTGGAAAGGGTAGTAACTTTGCTGAAAATTTTGTGGAAAACGGGAATGTGTTGGCCTGAGATATATCACATATTTAATATCACATACATGTATTTACCATCTTGGTTTACCTAGTTTACCTAGATTGTGTACTCACCATACATTTTGCACCCTAAAAGCACTTTTGCGTACGGTAACATGACTTTCATAAAGTGGCTATATTGATCTCTACTGTTAAATAATCCAATGATGATGGGCAAACACTTTTATTGACAAATCATTTTCAAATTTGATAATCCATATGTTGCATGTCCAATGTACAGTTACCGCGTAACAATGTATGACTGTGTTGATCATTCAGGCCGGCCCGCACTGGAACACTTCTGTGTTCGGAGATAGTTTTTGGTCACTTCATTCGAAAAGCCCGCCATGTACACGCGTTGCAGTGGTTATCTTTATTTCACACTATCTATTTCCTTGCCTACCCGCAGCCATCCACACTGTGAGTACATTCCGTTTAATATTCATTCAGTCGCCGAAACTGTATCTGTGTGTGGAGAGACTGTAAATTCCTGTGAACTGACATGTGAACGTTTCTATTCGAAAGTTTGTTCGCATGAAGAGTATTGACTCTAAATCTGATTATTGACATTGCGAGATGTGATTTCTATTATTACCATGTATATGACTGTATTTCTGATAGTTCTGAAGTCTGCATATATTTTTTGTAAAGTTGAAAGATCTTGCATCTGTGCTATTTTTAGCTTTTTTTATACTGTATGACATCCCTGCCCGTTGCTTTCGGCCATATGCATAGCATAGGAATATCGTTGTGTTTTCGTGTTAAAAGTGCGGCTCGGCCGTCCAGAACCGAAAGTTGTCCGGCCTTTTATGGCAGGGTTGAATAATTCATTCTGAAATTTGCAGAGTTTCACGTTTAATGTTGAGAAGCA
>JAVTVY010014682.1:0-66321 GCA_036873755.1 Hanleya hanleyi | reverse complement strand
GAAGATAGAAGTTACTGTACATGCACATCTGTCATTGTCAACTGTCTCTTCCCCCCGCTCATCCATGATCGCCAATGGCAATTTCAACAAACTCCCATGCAGGGAATCATGTATAAATTCGTAGTTTCGCAGAGAATCCACAAAGAATGATCTTACTTCAAAACAGTTACAGGTTTGTCAAAATTGAACTTTTTACATCATATACAGGGGCGTACGAAGATCTTTAAATGTTGGGGGGCGGGAGGGGCACAATTGTGAAAAATGCTATACTATCCCAGGCCACCCCCGCCCCCAAAATTATGAAATTTGAGGCCTCGTTTCCCCCAATCTTGCGCATTTTCAGCACTTGTTTGAGGTATTATATTCCTCACCATGCATAACTGGACATTTGAACAGTTTCGAAAAGCTATCAAAAAAAGTTAGAACCATTTTCGAAAACTTCCTATTTCAATTTATTCTGCATCCTATAATGGTGATATATTTACACCAGATTATACAATTTGGGAATTCAAATGAAAGTTTGCTATTCGAGAACAGCTCAAACAATTATCTATATAACACAAGGCTATTCTATGGATAACAATTTCTTTATTGCTGTGGAGCTGACGTTTCGTTGGAGATATTTCCAACTTTTTCAAAGCTAATGAGCTATAAGATTGTTGTAGTTTTAAGGCCGCTTCCCATGCGGTTTTCTCGGCCCGTCAACTCACTGTTTTATTTAAATTTCACGGAACATTTTTTAGTTCAAATGCCTTTTTATGATGATGATGCCTGGTCATCACCCTTTAAAGGTGATGAGAAAGGGTGATGGCCAATATCGTCACATTTTAGGGTGATGGCCCAGGTCGTCACCCTTTCAGGGTGATGATATAGGATGAAAACCTAAAAATTTGCACTCATTGCTGATCAGCCTTTTAGGGTAATAACCCTATTAAGGTGATGGTGGAAAAGGGTGATGGCTCTAACTCATCACCTTTTTTGGTGATGCTGTCATCACCATTTTAGGGTGATAAGTATATCACCTTTTTTCTGGCTGTGTGCAAGTTCGTCTGTCTGTTTTTGGTCAGGTTATACTAGTAAATATGTATTCATTGTTCATTTGAATTGAAATTGCGTGGATGATTCATTTGTCTTTGTACCCCTTCGTATACACATAAAACCGTCCAGCAAAACCCGGGAGAACCATGGGCGTCGTCAAGATTTTCTAGAAGGGGGGGGAGAGAAACGTTTCCTATGCTTTCTTTAGAGAGCCCCGTAATGTGATGTCCAACAAAGGAAAATAACATGCAATTAGGCGCAGAGATCGAGTCGTTCGCGTCCAATTCAACGACTTCCCTAACGACGCCTTTGAGAACTGGGCAGGTTCTTCTAGAAATCTGTGCCTGTAACAGTGCTTGGAGTGCATATCGGGATACAGGATGACAGATTATTTTCTACACTGCGTGAAAGTCAAAGGATGATATTCTGTATTAACCCTGCCTGGCCTGGAGGAGCACTATCCCCTCTTGTCTCTCAAATGGGGAGTGATACTGTCAGCTGTGTGGAAATTACGTTGATATATGTCTATTTGTCTTGCTTGTTAATCAATTTCACGATAGAAAAAACAGTTAAACTTGAGAAAGGAATCTCGTAATTTATTTGTTTGTTTTATTCGATTGTTACTTCTATGAAAGCAGACGTCCCTTTCCTCATCCAACTTGTGAAATGGAATCTCCCAATGAACACCTGCACTTGACGGGTGTTGATTTCACATAACCGTGATAAAACGTATTCTATAACACTTTTGTCAATAACATCAGTAGTAGCGTCTACTGATTTGGAGGGCCCTTTCACCCGGATGTAACTATGACGTCACATGGGTCACTGAGTGCAAGTGTGTGTCCAAAATGGCGGCTGTGGGAGTGTGGTCAAAATGGCGGCTGTGGGAGTGTGGTCAAAATGGCGGCTGTGGGAGTGTGGTCAAAATGGCGGCGTGTGTGGTCAAAATGGCGGCGTGTGTGTTCAAAATGGCAGTGTGTTCAAAATGACAGTGTGGTCAAAATGGCGGCATGTGTGGTCAAAATGGCGGCGTGTGTGGTCAAAATGGCGGCATGTGTGGTCAAAATGGCGGCATGTGGTCAAAATGGCGGCGTGTGTGGTCAAAATGGTGGCGTGTGTTCAAAATGGTGGCGTGTGTGGTCAAAATGGCGGCGTGTGTGGTCAAAATGGCGGCGTGTGTGGTCAAACTGGCGGCATGTGTGGTCAAAATGGCGGCGTGTGTGGTCAAAATGGCGGCATGTGTGGTCAAAATGGTGGCATGTGTGGTCAAAATGGCGGCGTGTGTGGCCAAAATGGCGGCGTGTGTGGTCAAAATGGCGGCATGTGTGGTCAAAATGGCGGATTGTAGAAAAACGTATAAAAGGAGGCGATTTTTAGCGGTGGGGTGTATTCATTGCACTGCTTGCCTGACTTACCTGACCTGACCAGCCTGCCTGCCTGCCTGCCTGCCTGCCTGCCTCACCTCTAGCCTGCCTGCCCTGTCTGCCTGCCTCACCTCTAGCCTGCCTGCCTGCCTGCCTGCCTGCCTCACCTCTAGCCAGCCTGCTTGCCTGCTTGTATGAGCTGTGGAGAACCTTTTACTTTTTTTCATTTTACCAGTGCAAATTCACCAGACTATTACACCGTAGCAGTTACTCACCAGCCTGAGCCCACAGTCATGGAGTCATACTTTTTAGTGAAGCTTCGAAAGTACCGTGTTCGCCTCATTGATGAAATGCAGCATGTGGCCGAATTATGTGATCTGCTTATGGAGGAAAACATACTCCTGAAACAGCGTGTCGAAGAAATCATGGCTGAGAAAACCACTTCAGCACAAAACAGAGCCCTCATCGACGGTCTACTGCGCTCTACCCCCTATGCATTTCTAGCCTTCGTGGAGGGGCTGAAGAAGACGCGAAATGAAGAACTAGCAGATCTACTTCAAGCCCACGTTATACAAGATGATGATATCTTAGCCACGCACACCACCCCAGAGCGTACACCTGCCAAACGCGGTGCACGACCCAAACGGTCCCGACTAACACCTTTAGAAATACCTGAGCCAGTGCCCCAGCAAGTGCCTGAGCCCGTGAAAGAAGAAGATGTGCAACTTCCTATGTCTGTGCAGGAGATCAATAACATTATCCAGCAGGCCTACCAGGCAGCCCACACGAACATTTGGGAGCTCTCAGCCTATTTAACTGACGAAGAAGTGCATTTTAACGCACCGGCCTTTAACGACAGACCAGCTAGGCATATCGCCTTGACCTTCGACACCTGGCTAAAACTACAGACCCTTGATTACGCCATCGATGCGGTCATTGACCAGCATCAGGGCAGTGACGAAGCGAAATTTTATGTGGGTGACGACATCTTTGTCAGCTGTGCCTATTTCAACGACCAGCTCCTGGTGCATATACGCAAATGGAAAATGAGGTTAGATACGCAAGAGCGTGTTCCTTGTCCTCAGGGTGTCACCTTGAAAATAACGGCGTGGCGGAAGTTGCAGAGTCTCACAGCTATAATTCATGAAGCGCTGTCTGACCAGGTGACTCAGTATATTTGTAAGAAGTACATCGACACATTCCTGGATCATGTCAGACCTCGCATTCGACACTTGCGTATCGAAGCATGTGCAGGCTGTGGGAACAACAGTCCGATAAACATGCATACGTGTGTGGAGAATATAATACCCTCATACGCGCTCATCACTGAGGCACTACAGGGCGTGACCGAGGAGCAAATTGCCCTGGCATTGGAAGCTGCCTGCGCTCCCAGAATTCCACGTGAACAGATTGCTACCTACATCTACGTGCACCAGGGGCGGAAAGACGATGATGAGTTCAAACAAGTCTTGTTGCATAACTATTGAACAAGTCTGGTGTTGAAAACATTTACCGTATTCCTACACGTTCATTGAAGCGCCTTGATAGCGTATAATTGTATTAAAAATTCAATACTCAGAGTTTTACTGTTAATTGTATTAAAATTCAATACTCAAGAGTTTTACTGAATACGTTCATTCTATTGTCTTGTTGTATAAATATTGAACATTTTCAAGTCTTATTACATTGGAACATTCAGACATTATCATCTGCCAGTCTTGCTCAAGCTGAAAATACGGCTTCTCTCCTGACGTATTCCTACACTATGTTCATTTTATGTTCATTCTATGTGCATTGAAGCGCCTTCATAGCGTATAATTGTATTAAAAATTCAATACCCAGAGTCTGGTGAACACGTTCATTCTATTTGTGTTAATAAAAATATTAGAAAATTCAAAAAATGGCTATTAGTGTTCATTCTTTTGCAAAGATAATTGTATTATAAAAATTCAACATTAAGAGTCTATTGTGGTGAAGACCTTAGGTTTTTTCATAGGGGTGATGGGAGCTGGTGTTTTTTGTGCTTTGAGTTTAGAAGTTCTCTTTCGAAAACATGGGTTGGCCCTAAAAAGGGCCTTTGGAAAAGTGTTACGACACTTGTTTTAGGAGCGGTAGATTCTCTTTACCCCGGCCACCTGCTTCCTACACACGGGACACTTGATCTTTAAATGCTGTTCGTCCGTTTCAGCGCAGTGGCACGTGTCCCCTATACATGTTAGCGTCACCCAGCATTCTTCACATAGGCATAAATGCCCGCACGGAAATAGGGCGTACAGGCTTTCGTCGTCTGTACACACGCTACAGTTTGATTTACTGTTTTCCTTATGTAGGTCTTGTTGTAGTTTAAACTTCACAGCGTCCATTTGACCCATGTCTTCCCTCATTTCATTAATCTGTTCGTTTTGGTGGGTCACCTGTTCGTTTAGGCGGTTCACCTGTTCGTTCAGGCAGGTTACCTCGGCCCAAGAGCATGGTGGTCGTGGTGTTGTTGTTCTTGTTGTTGTTGTTGTTTCGGTAGCCGGCGTTGTTATAATTGGTGTTTGGGTAGCCGCTGTATTTCCTGGAGGTCTGTTACTGTTTAACCACTCTAGGTCGGGGAGTTCTTCATCGTCCGTAGGTACATCCTCATCTTCTTCCATTGCCACCCTCTTTATCTCCTCGTCTTGTTCTTCACTTCGCCGTCTCATCAACCTCGCATCTTCTTCCATTGCCTCCCTCCTGAGCTCTTAGAGTTGTTCTTCACTTCGCCGTATCATCGTTTCGTCGGCAATAACCCGCTCAAAGCTTGTAATTATTGTCACTCCATCGTTATGTTCTTCACTCGTAATCACCTCTCTGTGTTCTCTAGGATCGTTGAATAGCCTTCGTCTTGTACCCATGATTGTAGTTGTGAATAAATGGCAACATACTACGCGATATTTATAGTCTAGGCGTTCTGTGTGGTCAAAATGGCGGCGTGTGTGGTCAAAATGGCGGCATGTGTGGTCAAAATGGCGGCGTGTGTGGTCAAAATGGCGGCGTGTGTGTACAAAATGGCGGCATGTGTGGTCAAAATGGCGGCGTGTGTGGTCAAAATGGCGGCGTGAGTGGGTGCAACATGGCGGCATGGTACCTGCTAAAAATGTTTTGTGTTTTATTTTCCCAACTTTAAACCGGTCTCATGTTTTGCAATAAATGTGAGTTCACTGCAGCATGTTTATCGAAAAGAAAACTAGGAAATGTTATCGTATCCCACGGGCTACGGTAACACACCCCATTTGACACCCATAGCTGTACTCACATTTGTCTGCACACTGTATAGTGCTATGTTACCGTAGCCCGTGGGATACGATAAAATTTCCTAGTTTTCTTTTGATAAACCAGCTGCAATTTTCAGGGTGACATTATAAGGCTGTGAGGAACATACTTGACGTATTTTTACCCAGGAAAACCGATTTATTTCCAGTGTACCGGGTTTTCTACACTACCCTAACCATAACGTTGCGCGTCTAAAAATCGATAAAATCATTAAAATAATGGCTTTGTCTACCACTACCCTTCTAAATTTTTAAATGCTACACGATCAGTTGCCCCAGTTCAACTTGAAATAAATTTTATACGTGCACTCGCATTTATTGCAAAATCACACCGGTTTAAAATTGGAAAAGAAACACAAAAATATTTCTCCAGCGTAAGTGAGCACAAAGATATAAAAATTTCGCTCACGTCCGCGCGTTACACTATAAATAGCGCGCAGTATTTACTGATTCATTCACAATTACATCATGGCTGAAGGTGAAACCATGGATATTGACAACCTGTTACCAGACTTCATGATAAATGCTGATGAACTACAACTGCTCGGGAACATCGATATGGTACATGATGACCCATGGCTGGGTGATATTATACAAGACTTATTTAAAGATGAACACCAACCACAGGGCGGCCATAATCAACACCCCCCAGGAGCGACACCGGATCTTAGTGACCCCCCAGGAGTGACATCGGATCTTAGTGACCACCCTGGAGCGACACCGGATCTTACGGCACTCGAATACCAACGATTTGACCAAATTGACCGAGTGCTAGAAGATATCTACAAACAACATGAAGAACAAAGCCTCCAAGTTGAAGAAGAAGAACAAGAACAAGAACAAGGAGAAGGAAAAGAGCACAAGAAGAAGAAAAAGTCAAGAAAATACAAAAAAAGAGACAGAAACATAAGGGGAAAACAAAAGGAACAAATTGAAGAGGTCATCCACTACGCTACCGCAATAGAAAGAAGACTGGCACCCAACACAGAATGCCAAGCAGCACAATATTTACGCTGCGTGGAATGCTGTAATCACTTCGCCAAATACGCCATTTTCCCCTGTGGGCATCAAGCCTTGTGTATAGCCTGTATACACCGACATGCCCGATTACCAGAGCTTCCGGACGATTACAACCCCCTAGTGTGTAAACTCATAGCGTTGACATGCCCGGTGTGTACTGTGAGAAGACAATCCCACCTGTCCCCAACGATGTAATCCCTTACATCTTCCAAAGGCCCTTTTCAGGGCCAACCCATCTTTCCGAAAGAGGAAACTTGTAAACTCAAAAGCACAAAATAAAAAAATAACACCAACTCCTGCACATGCACACATACCTAGGTAACAATAGGTAAATAACACATCAATTTCCAGGTTAAAGTCCATTTCTATCTTTATAATATTACCCCAATGCATTCTGGGTCACGACAGAATCCCTTCATTTTACACCAAATTCACCTAGTCTAAATTTGCCATGTTAAAATGTAAAAACCCCTAGTCCGTAGCCGTACACGTTATAGGTGCGCACCTCTCTCTCTCTATCCGTACCCGTATACGTTATAGTTTTTATTCCACCCTCACCCTTCGTGAAAGTCCGTGATGATTCGGGCTGTAATGTTATCTGCAATCATTCCGCTCATTTTGCACCAAATTTTTGCATGGGTTAGCCCTAAAACACTGAGAAAAAAAACCCTGTGTGTTGGAAGTAAGGGGTTGGCCCTGAAAAGGGCCGTTGACGGGGCAGGGATTGTTTTTTGGTGTTGGAGATTGGTAATACTATAGAATATAAAGGACATGATGTAGGACCTGTGATTTGAATTGAATGTGCCAAGTTAGAAGGTCTCTTTCGACAACAATTGGATGGCCCTGAAAAGGGCCGTTGAAGTCAATTTGTTGACCCTGTTTTCTTCAGGGTGAGTTTTCCTGTCTACTCATATATCGCTGACGGAAAAATATCTGTATGGCTGTAACGTGTACCGGTGTTGTTGTCCCTCATCATGGTGCACAGAAATGGGCATGTCTTGTATGAAGCGCGCTGGTGGTATTTCTCCGATATCCACAAATTCTGGCTGGACTTGCTGTTGTTGTTGTTGTTGTGTTGGTGGTGGTGGTGGTGCGTGCAATTCCTCCATGGCGTTTTTGAGGTGGACCAACCAGGCCTCGTCGCCCACTGTTCTGGCGGTCATGATGAGCGCACGGAGATTCTGTGCTGCCCCCGGATTGACGTTGTTGTTGTTGTCGTCCATGTGCCGGCACCATCCTGTAATTTCGTTCAGCCAAAAGTCCTTTACAGCTTTCACCATGTCCTTCCTTTGTTGCCGGGCAATCTCCCGCTGTATTTCGACCATTCTTCCCGAAGCCTTTGTTGTGGACATCTTGGCCACGCGGTTGTTCATCTTCTTCTTCAATGTGTATACGTCTTCACAGTACGGTGAAAGGTTTTGGAATGCCGCTCACCACGCTCCCGCTGGCTTTATACTGACATACAGGTGATTTTCATTGGCTGTTTCAACCTCGGTGATACTGGCTTCATTGGTTCTTTTTAGGGATAGCGGATTGGCTCTTTTATAGACATCTCATTGGCTCTTATTCGGGTCTGCTCATTGGCCAGTAGTGGGGGCCCCCACCCTTCCTGGGTTACGCCAGAATCCCGTCATTTTGCACGAAATTCGTCTAGTGGAAATTTCCATGTTAAATGATTGCGTGTATTAATAACATGAGAGTCGATGTACACATCGCTGATTGGTGCCTACGCCGAGGTGCGTGTCACCACCCTTCCTGGGTTAACTCTCAATCCACATATTTTGCACGAAAATTCGTCTATGGCCAATTCCCAGGTTAAATGATTGCAGATAACATTACAGCCCGAATCGTCACGGACTTTCACGAAGGGTGAGGGTGGAATAAAAACTATAACGTATACGGGTACGGATAGAGAGAGAGAGGTGCGAAAAAAAACCTATAACGTGTACGGCTACGGACTAGGGGTTTTTACTCACGAGTCATCACGGACTTTCACGAAGGGTGAGGGTGGAATAAAAACTATAACGTATACGGGTACGGATAGAGAGAGGTGCGCACCTATTACGTGTACGGCTACGGACTAGGGGTTTTTACTGACGAGTCATCACGGACTTTCACGAAGGGCAAGAATCGATATATACACATTTGCCTCGTCGGTGTTTTGTCATTCACCACTATGGCAGTGCACGGAGCGGAGCTTGCCTTCTTCCAACTCACGCCTGACGTCATCCTCATCGTCTATGACCATGAACTGCAGCTCATCGAAGAACATCCCCGAGAGGTGAAGCTATGTTTAACCCTAGCAGGATGGACTCTATTGACACGGTTGTTACAGGGAAAAGAGCCCGAAGTCGATTTCATGCACGTGGGAGTCGGTGTCTACCTACGAAGTGGTAGAGATGATTCTTTTTTTCCCCGGTTAGAACAGTGTGGTGGTGCCTCTATCCTACTCCGTCCGGCATTATGGCAGGCGCTGAAAGCTATTATCACCGACGTCCACGACGTACTCCACCCCCAGGCGCACTCTGTAGCTACCCGCACTCTTACACCGGACTGCACCCTATTGTTGTATCCCCAACGCGTGGAGCTCATCGATGACGACAGTAGGTGTTGGTGTACGTCTGAACCAGCGCGTGTCTCTTTATCCCCGGAAGGCTGGACTACCTTCAAACGGGTGGTATGGGGTGACCTCGACGGTGATAGCATTCACCTGTGTGACGTCTACATTTTCCGTGGTCCCTATTTTGCTCGACTCCTCTGTCTCAAGCGAGGTGGTTTTACTCTGGACCCCGATCTATGGACGGCTTTGGAACAAGTAGTCCCCATGGTCGATGAAGTACTATCTCTACAGGACCCCCTCACAGAATAGTACGACTCAGTGTGTGCCCACCTGGTATTGACACTATGAATACCAGGGTGAGACAGAGTGTGTGTCATTCACCGTTCGACATTGGAGCAAGCATGTCACCCGACCTACGAGCCATCCTGTCCCTTACACCCCAGGTGGGGTTACACGTCTATGAAGATAAAGTCACCCTGGTGGAAGACCGTGGAGATATTTGCTGGTCGCCCGCTGAGACCGTATCGAATACGGTGACGCTACCTCGTGACGGCTGGATCAAATTTAAACGGGTGTTGAGCGGTGAGCTTGACGGACACCTCATCCACATAGACAATGCCATCTACGTATACCGTGCACCTTTCTTCCTACGCCTGGGCCGCTACCAAGACCCTACGCGAGGCTTCACCCTAGTCCCCGATCTGTGGTCAGCCTTGGAGAAAGTGGTGCCTATTGTGGACCAGCTGTTTACACCGGACGAGCGATATTCAGACCAGTTGGCATGGGCTCGTGGTATGGAGGACGCGCTGGCTGAACCCCATGAACAACTACATGAACACGATACAGCCTGGGAACTCCCCAGGAAAAGTACTATATCTATAGGGTGCACAGAGGCTAGAGTGTCAGTGTCACCTCATGAAGCGAACACACCACATCCGGACGGGGACCCAGGGGCACCCCGATGAGGGGTAGGAAGACAGGCACCCCGATGAGGGGGTCCCGAAAGGGAAAAGGGTCGGCATCTACAGTGAACAAGGTGTTAACCGATTTGTATTACAACCCTACCAGTCCAGCCGCGTACAGCGCTGTGGGAGCGCTCGCTCGAGCTGCCCATTCCCAAGGCATCAGTCGAACTGAAGTTCGAGACTGGTTAAAAACCCAAGACACATAGTTTACATCGAGCAGCCCGACGACATTTTCGCCGTAACCGAGTCATCGTAGGAGGCATAGACGCACAATGGCAGGCTGATTTAGTGGATATGAGTCGATTTGCACCTCACAATGATGGACATCGGTACATGTTGACCTGTATCGATATTTTATCCAAGTACGCATGGGTACTACCTATTCGCACCAAAACAGGAGAGAATCTGGTACGGGCGTTCCAGCAGATTTTCAAGACGGGACGCAAACCCCTCTATTTGCAAACGGATGAAGGCACAGAATTTCTCAACCGACCCTTTCAAGCCTTTCTTAAGAAACAGAAGGTATTTTTCTTCCATACGTACAACGAGACCAAAGCCTCTGTGGTGGAACGATTCAATCGGACCTTCAAAGGACGAATGTACAAGTATTTTACTGCCCAAAACACCCGACGGTACATCGATGTACTACCTCAACTGGTCCAAGGGTACAATCGAGCCTATCATCGCAGTATCCAGCGAGCTCCCCTCGATGTGACAGAACGCAACGAACATCAAGTGCGTGGTACGCTGTACTCACCCAGTCCACCACCACTCACGTCACCCCGTTACAAACGCGGAGATGTGGTACGGATCAGTAAAGTGAAAGGGCAATTTGAGAAAAGTTACTTGCCCAACTGGAGTGACGAGCACTTTGTCATCGTCCGCCATAAACCTCGACAGCCACACGTCTATCAACTGGAAGATCTACAAGGAGAAACACTGCAAGGCACGTTTTACGAGGCAGAATTACAACCCGTCGTGAAAACACCGAAAGACTACTACACGGTGGAAAAGATTTTGAAAACGGAACGTCGACGTGGCATCCCCTATCATTTCGTCAAATGGCAAGGTTGGCCCCGTTCGTTTAATTCCTGGGTGTCAGGCCGTGACATGAAACGCCTATAAAATCTAACCCCTATCACCTCCATCCTTCAGTGTAGGGTTGTACCATGGATAGTGCACATCTACCCTTACTGTTACGGACTCGAAAAGCACAAGTCGGTACTGTAGTGTGTCTAGTAGTGCTTCTGGGTACCCTATTTGGAGGCGTGTTATACGATTTGGCGTACGTGATATCCTGTTTCAACACCCTTCGTCCAACAATTCCACCTCAATCATCCACTTCCACCACCACCACTACGACTCCTACGCCATCTTCTACCACCACCACTACGACTCCTACGCCATCTTCTACCACCACCACTACGACTCCTACGACGCAGCCGACCCCATCCACGACGTCACCTCACCGCCACGTATCAACCCAGAGACACCCATATACGACGCCCCGTACTACTACTACTACTACTACTACTACGACTCGACCTGATCACCAGCCTCCGTCTACCCTGAGACACCCTTCACCCAGTACACCACCCACGACGCTAAAAACATTTAGAGTGAATCCCGTTTACCACGGCAACGGTACCCACCGTTCCACTACGAGCCCCCGGTGGGATCCGAACCCTAAATCACCCTCATAAAAACTATGGATCCTCGGTGGCAGCATCCTTTCACGTGTCTCATCGCTGGACCGACAGGGTCGGGAAAAACACACTTCGTTCAACGCCTCATCCAACACGGGTCAGCCCTCATTTCACCTTCCGTAGCTCGCATCCTGTGGTGTTATGGAGCTTGGCAACCAGCGTACGAGGAACTGGCACGTCTCCCGGGACTCACCTTAGTGGAAGGCTTACCCCCTGACGACATCCCAGAAGACACGTTGGTCGTGGTGGACGATCTCATGACGGAAACGGACAGTCGAATCACCCGTCTCTTTACCAAAGGAAGCCATCATCGTCGGTTGAGCATCATCTACATCGTGCAGAATCTCTTCAGTAAGAACAAAGAGCACAGGAACATTAGTTTGAATGCTCAGTATGTGGTGTTATTCAAAAACCCCAGAGACGCTTCCCAAATTATGCACCTGGCCCAACAGATGTACCCTAAAAACACGGCCTTTGTACGAGAAGCCTTTGAAGATGCTACCCAAGGAGCTCACGGGTATCTACTCATCGACTTGAAACAAGACACCCCCTCGACCCTTCGATTGCGCACCCACATTTTTCCCGGAGAGGTGCAGACGGTGTACACACCCAAATAAAAGAAGCAACAACCCACTCTAGCCGTCACTTCCTGATCATGTCTGCACGGATACGCAAGCACGCGCCGGCCCTCCGCGTATTACGCAGCGCGCCACCGGAGGTGGGCCGGGCCCTGGTGCGCGGCGCGGATCCCGACTTGGTACGGTGTTTGTGTGAAGTGGCGCATAATGTGTTAAAAGGCAATGTTCCGCTCAGTCCTCTGCAGAAAGGGAAATTGCAACGGCACAAGGCGGGTCTCCGAACGTTGGTGAAGAAGACGGGTAGTGTCAAGAAAAAGAAACAGGTGTTACAGCGAGGTGGATTTCTCGGCGCACTCCTCGCACCCTTAGCCGCTACCGTACTGGGACCGTTACTAGGCTCCATCTTGGGACGCTAACATGGAACATACGAAAAAAATGATGCTGGTCGAACCTCGACTGTTACAGAGTTTGCAATCACCCTATCCCGTGCCTGCCACAGTGCAACAACTCCAGTCTCTGGATGAAGAGATGAATAGTATACTGCAACGTCGACTACCCGATCACGAGAAAATTCAACTCTACCATCATACGCTGAACCGGTACAAGACGTTTATGGATCAATATAGGGGTAGTAGTAGTACACCACTCCCACAACTACCCGCAACGCCCACACTCACACCGCCGCCACCCTCACCTGAGCTGGAAGAGGAAGTGTTGGCCAGTGTGCCTAAAGCCTTCAAGACCAAGGCGCGTTTATTGTTGGACCGGGTGAAACAGAATTCCGATATGGGTTGGAACGATGAAGGAAAACTGCTGATTCGAAACCAAGTGGTGCCGGGGTCTCATATGACCGATTTGATCAACGATATGGTACGTTCTCGCAAACACTCTAATCCACCGGGCTGGGAGGCCTTTGCTCAGGGGTTAAAAGACACACACACCCCTCAAGAATTGGTAGGGAATCCTAACCGTTGGGCCTTTATGCAGCAATCGACCCGACACCAACCACCACCACCACCCTCCTCTTCTTGGGCCCCCATGTCACCGCCCAAAACACCACAACGACGACGGGGACGTACCAGATCTAAGTCACCGCGACGATCACAACGCCGAGGTAAGGCGCCCAAGGCCTGGGAACCCTACTAAGGGCACCCCTATAAAAACCCGGTGCAGAAGGCAGAACAACTCAGTCGTCATGTTTTACCTGACGTTGCCCAGTAATAGTTCACTCGATGTGTTTCCTGACAACACCTTGGCCAAGTATGTCTCTCAATTACCACAACCATTACATTTACCTGGCCGGTGGGAATGTGGACTGGTGGATATTCAGTACCCTTACTCATGGTACAACGTACGAGCCCAAGAAGTATGGTACGACGTCACCTACGAAGGCAAAGTAACCAAACTGATTCTCCCCGAAGGCCAATACGATACGCCCCAGAAGTTCATAGAGGGTCTCCTCCTTGTTGGAGTACAAGTCTCTACGGAAGGCCACGAATAGTTCAAAACCCCTGATAGCCTACCCCTTCAAGAATCACGTGATCTTGGCTGTCAACCCACACAACGACAAGTCCTGTATCCTGCTGAGCCCTAACGTGGCTGTGAAACTCAGTCCTACACTACAGCAAATGTTAGGTCTGCCTTACAGCGTCTACACGGGACCCACCACCGACAACGGTGACGTTGTGATGGATATGAAAGTAGGCATGTACGGACTCTACGTTTACTCGGACGCAGTGGACAGCCATATTGTGGGCGATGTGAACACACCTCTGTTACGGGTGGTCCCCATTAGCAAGACTTATGGCAATCAAGTCAACCAGAGTTTCAACCATATACTCTACCTCCCCGTACGACATATGGATATCAACACGATCATGCCGTCGGTCTAGCCCAGACCATTAACGTGATTTGCTACGCCGAGTTTGATAACGTCATCAGCGTGGATCAGCAATGAAACGTGCTGTGTGACTACGCCAACTAGAGTCATGGATACAGAGCAGCTGATGACCATACTCCAGCGAGATCCTAAGGTCCCCTTTCGAGGTGTGTTTCCACTCCACCACCCCAGCAGCCTACATCCTGAATACAGACCCGGGGTCTCGACCCGGTGAACATTGGGTAGCTGTGTACGTGGACACCCTAGGCCAAGGCGAATACTTTGATTCCTACGGACTTGCACCCCTACATCCCGATTTGGTGAAATTCATGGACGTATCTACTACAGTGTGGCGTTGGAATACTCAAAGATTACAAGGACCCTTGAGTAGTGTGTGCGGACAGTACTGTGTGTTTTATCTCACTCACCGGAGTAGAGGACATTCTATGCCAACCATCGTACACATGTTTGATGATTATTGTCAAGCCGAAGACCGTGATGTCCTCGTCTATGACTGGACGGCCTCTCGTTTTAATGTGCATGCTCCATTTCTCTGGTTAACTTAAATTCAATGCACTGCGCGCAGGCCACTTGTTTTTTTATTATTATCACGTTATTGTTATGACGTTGTTGTTCTGACGTTCATTGATGTTCAATAAAATTGATGAAAAAACACAAAAATGATGGTTTTGACTTTTTTATTTAAGTCAACAAGAAGGATTACACATGTACAATAGAATACAGGGTACAATAGAATAGTATGGTTAAGGTCCAAAAATTCTGTCAGGAGTAGGATTCGAACCTACGCCAGCTCTTCGCCGACCAGCACTTAATACCGGCGCCTTAGACCACTCGGCCATCCTGACTTTTACAGTTTTTTAACTGGTGTATCAACAGTTATAGTGTGTGTGTTCCGTTCACAAGTCCAAGTAAGTGGTGCTCACACCATCGGCCAACACTTTCCGTTTCGGGTAAAAGAAAGTAAAGGCGTCTCGTTGCTGAATGTACGTCCGCATCTGGTGGTCCACTACCCGAAATCCTCGGTTAGTGCCACTCGCACTGGCCTGGCTTTGCAGCACGTTCAAGTACAAGGCTTTGCCGATGTTGGGATCGCGCCGGCTCACCCCTTTGCAGCTAAACTTATTTTCGTCTCCCCCGTAACAGTAATACGTCTTGGAGGAGAGACCAATCATAGCATCCCCACTCCACTCCAGCTTGAAGAGGCCCGGCGTACGCTTATCGTACTGGTAATGGTCACGTCGAGGTAGCCACTGGTCCCGTTCCGCTTCATACTGGGTACGTAACTCCGGTTTCACCAGGGACTCCCAATCCGCATTAGAGACGGCCATGTAGGCCGAGTCCGTATCCATCTCCATGAGTTGCCAGTCTGATGGATTAAAATACACACCCATGAAATCATACAGAAACTGCAGCATCCTCAGCTTGGCCACCTGGTATACCATACATCCAATCTGCAGGGGTAGGTTGTAACGGATAGTCTTCTTGGCTAAAGTGACTTCATAGGTGTCGTCATCGATGACCTCCACGGACCGAAACAGAGGAGAATTCACTTTTTTGCGGGCTTGGGCAGTAGTACAAATGTTCACGTTCACGTGCTTATCCTGGTTCGTGACCGTTTTTCCATAGTAACCATTGCCCGTCAACTTCCAAGATTCACCGATGATGGCCTTACTCGGGTCTTGATCACCTTGACGACGGGCCGACGTCACGATGTCGGCATTCTCCGCAAAACAGGCGTGGGGTACGTATTGTATCACTTGGTATATTTTGGTAATTTCCAAACCGTGGTTCATGTACCACTGCAGTAAGGGCGTGCCCAGCAAGATTTTCTCGGCCCACATACTACCAATCAACATCCGTCGAGGTTGAGGCAAACACTCGTGTTGCTCCGCATAGGCCCCCATGGTGTCCCCAATATCATCCCGACCTACCAGCGTGTTCTTAAAGATGGGCGAAGAGGGGCTTGAGAGTGTCGGGAACATGCAAATCACATTCGACAAAGTCGTAGCGGTCCCCCGAACGAATGGCGTCGAACATCTGTGGCAGACTCAGGAGTCGCCGACGACTCAACGGATACTCGCGCTCTTTTAGGAAACGCCGTAAATGGGGCAGGGCCTGGCACATGGTGTGAAATTCACACTCCCACATTTCGATCAGATGGTATCCTCTCTCTTTCACATAATCACCGTTCTCCACCACTTCTTCCCGTAATTCTTCCGGTGTTTTTCCACGTCGTTCGTTGAAGCGTCCAGCGCTGAAATGACATCCGTGACCGTGCCAATAGCAACCGTAAAATTGGAATACGGTGGGTGTTCTACCCACCAGGGCAAACCCATCGACGGGGAGTCGACGATCTCCTATGCGCTTCTCTGTGGCGTTGGTTTGGTGTCGTATATAAATTCCCTGTCGATAGGCTTCCCAATTCAACCACTGATCAGCCAGATGCTTGTAGGGCGTGCGTTGCGGTGTAAAATGCCTACCTTCCGCCAACCAACGTGTATAATGGCCACTGGGCATAGGTTGGGCCAGAGACCACAGGTACAAGGCATTGGCATCGAAACCGATGATCTTAGCACAGGGTTTTCCACTGGGGAGAGTAGTGACGTCCTTCTCGTGGTGACGGTGAAAAATAAGACTCGGTCCGCCCACAATGTTCTGCTTTAGACAATCATGCATGTCTGCATCTTTTTGCTGTATCAGCGAGAAGTACGTAGGACACGCTTGAAAAAGATGGCGAAGCGCCAGACCCGGTAAACTCAAGCACTCCTTGAAGATATCGACGTGCATCTCGCGACGAAAGAGTTGAACCATTTTCTCGGCCACTTCCAGGAAAGGAACCACATCTAAGTTATTATACCATATCAGGAAATCTCCCAAGGTCTGCATATGTTGATCGTTCCATACCTGCTGTAGTTCCCGGTACGTGTCTTCGGGACATTCCACTTGCTTCAAATCATCAAAGAAGGCATCCCGGGGTGGCAACTGTGTTTCCTCCAAACAATCGAGCGTCGATATATACGTGTAAGGGAACCGCCCTTTGGTTTGTGCACAGTCATACGCCTTCACCCACTGATCATAGCTATAATTAGGAGCTAAGTAGTTCCGTACATCCAGGAAATGGAGTGATGTGGTAGTGAGGGCCATATGATTATTGATCTTCTTGATGACGGACTTGATGGTATTCGCCTGGGCCAAGTAGGGGTAAAGAAATTCCTTCACCATGTTCAAGTCATATCGCCCCGAGTTGAAACCTAGCACCGGTAACTGGCCTAGATATTGTAGGAAGCGCACTTTCAATTTCTCCGCATACGGTTTCGGTAAAGGCACATCCTGCGACTGCAGGGGCTGCGACTCGGGCTCCGACTCGGACTCGGACTCTTCATCATCACTAAACGCTACACCCGGTATAGGAATCCGATCGTCCAGTTGGTCCAGTATGTCCTGGAACTTGGACACCAACAATTCTGTACTAGCCGCACTGACTTCTTCTAAATACGCCATCATGCGGCTGATCAACTCATGGGAATCCCCAGTGGACACGAAACACACCGGTGCAGCGTCATAGCCAGGTACGTTGCTCGAAATACTCACACTCAGGGGAATATGGCGCTGCGTCCACTGCGTTTTCGCTGAAAACATGTCCATGGGCTCCAACAGGGCCTCAAAATCGTAACACGTCCGGTGGGGAAAATAACGGTCCGCCTCCGTTATGATCAGACCCTCATCGGCCAGTTCCTGGAAAATAGTAGGCGTATTATGATACACACCACCCGGATATACTCGCTTCACAACGTTCGTACAGATTTTCTCGTGGCGATGTAAGTCGTGAGACTGTTTAAACACCCGATGGCATTGGGCACAACTGAAAGACTGAGCGTACTGGCTCATATTGTAGATCAGCGAAAAATGACTGACGCCATTGTCGTCGAACACATTGACTTTCATTGTAGAAGCATACCGTTCTGTTGAACGACGAACCAATTCAGCCACAAATGTATCCTCCTCGCATCGTAATCGGTATACAAAGATATTGATGTTGAACAGTGTTTCCACGTCATCCAAATTCTTGAACGGAAGTGCCGCTCATCCAAGTCTTGCTGCTCTAAATACTGTTCCCAATAGTCATTGGCCACTCTGTCACAACGCTTGGGGTCACACTCGTCCACATGCACGGCCAAACACCGAAACAGACATTTCCGGTCTTTGTAGGACCTATGTCGGCCTGCTGTTAATGCATACAGGCCTTTTCGATGAAGCAACCAAGGGGGTAGTATTACAGGAGCACCGATACGATGATCTCTCATTTTCGTGACGAAAAATGTGACGTTGGTCACCATTTCCACAAGCCATTGGGTATTGGGGCGTTGCAACCGGGCCCATTCCAATGGATCCAACGTAGTCAGTTGGTCGATGAGTGGCTCCAGAGAAATCGCATCCGTCACCGTGAACGGCTGATCAAACACATAGGTATTATTGCTAGGATAATAATACCGCACCTGATCCGTCTCCTTGTGCCGTAAAATGTACCCGAATGTCATATTCAACTTGAACGCTGTCACCTGATCTGTGAAAATGTTCTCGGCATAGGTAGACAGATACGTGAGGTCCTGCAGTCGAAAGTTATACAAGTCCAATAGACGACGGTCACGGTGAAAACAATGGCGTATGGTAGCCCAGTGACGTCGATAAATGTCCCTGACACGCTCGTCTTCAGGCAAGACTTCAACCGGAGGTGCTGCTGGGTCCAAGGGAAAATCTTCTCCACGTCTCATACAAGCTGGTAGGCAAGCAGGCAGGCAGGCAGGCAGGCTGGTCAGGTCAGGTAAGTCAGGCAAGTAGTGCAATGAATACACCCCACCGCTAAAAATCGCCTCCTTTTATACGTTTTTCTACAATCCGCCATTTTGACCACACACGCCGCCATTTTGACCACACACGCCGCCATTTTGACCACACACGCCGGCCATTTTGACCACACACGCCGCCATCATTTTGAACACACGCCGCCATTTTGACCACACACGCCGCCATTTTGACCACACATGCCGCCATTTTGACCACACACAGCCGCCATTTTGACCACACACAGCCGCCATTTTGACCACACACGCCGCCATTTTGACCACACATGCCGCCATTTTGACCACACTGCCATTTTGAACACACTGCCATTTTGAACACACACGCCGCCATTTTGACCACACACGCCGCGATTTTGACCACACACAGCCGCCATTTTGACCACACTCCCACAGCCGCCATTTTGACCATACTCCCACAGCCGCCATTTTGACCACACTCCCACAGCCGCCATTTTGGACACACACTTGCACTCAGTGACCCCTGTGACGTCATAGTTACATCCGGGTGAAAGGGCCCTCCAAATCAGTAGACGCTACTACTAACATCGAGCTATCCAGTGCAATAAATACAACATTTACAAAGGTTATGAAATGTAGGCCTACATGTGTCAAGTGCAGGTGTTCATTAGGAGATTCCATTTCATAAGTCCGAGGAGGAAAGGGACGTTTGCTTTCACACAAGTAACAATCGAATAAAACAAAGAAATAAATTACAAGATGAAATTTCCCTCTCAAGTTTAACTGTTGTTAATTCCATCGGGAAATTGATTAAAAAAGCGACACAAATCCCTGTCAACGTAATTTCCACACAACTGACAGTATCACGCCCCATTTGAGAGTACACATAAACTCGTTCACTGACATTGGCACGATGCCAACCGAGACGGGAGCATCGTCCCAAGATCAGTGGACGAGTTTTTGTTTTTTTCATAAAAGGGGAGAAAGGTTGTCAAAGTTTAAATATGTTTTCAACATTTCATTGTAATCTTTGTTGATAACCAATTTGGGTAGTGCAATAGAATTGAAATAATGTTTCCATAGGCGTGCTAAATGTTATTTTGGGAAAGTTAATTTTGGAGCAGATTTTTCTTTTAGTTTTTTCGATTTTCTTTTTCATTCTTTTTCCCCCCGCATAATAGATTAGACAATACATTATATGACGTGGAAGTAATTTTGGGTAATTTTAAATCTCAGTTGTGCACTGGTAAATCGTGAAATGACCTTCATTGTTCACTTAATGACCCCTGTGAGACCCTTGCGAGCTCTGAGAATTTGATCACAACCCTGGGAGTGTTTGGGAACATACATGTACATATAATCGATTTAGCCTAGTGGTTGCTAGTACTCTCTCGGATTGAACGAAAGTTAACAAATCCGGGTTCTCGCTTTGGACTAAACTGCCCTATAACAGATCGATGCAACTGCGTTAGTAGTGGGAAAAAGATAATCTTAGATCACAGAATCAGGGAAGAAGAGGAAAGGGCAGGTAAAGGAGGAGGATAGGAGAGTAGAAACAGGAGAAGGGAGCTAGGCAAAGGAAGCGGAGAAAAGAACGACACATGGATAGTAGGAGGAGGAGGAGAAAAGGATAAAGGGCAGAGATTGGATGAGGAGGAAGAGAGGGCAGGGGAAGAGGTGTGAGTAGGAAGTGGAGGAGGAGGGGATGAAGAGGAAGAGAGGGCAGGAGAGGAGGAGGCGGAAGAGGAGTTGTAAAACCGGTTCAGAAATCATTAAAAGGGTGCAGGGAGTAACACAATCTTAACACACAGAATCGCCGGCACATTTGATCGCATGGTACATTAGGTATAACACGTGTCCATTGTTGCGGTGTATTCCATGGACCCGTGTAAGTTGAACAAAGGGAAATCCTTTAAATTTTTTACTCCATAACTCGATAATTTGACCAATCAGAATTATGTATACGACCGCCATGTTTTATCACGTGACATACCGAAATAGAGGGAACGATTCATCATAGCCATTTCACCCCAGTCGTCATACCAGTGCGAACCTATACAATCATGTATCTACAACTAACTCTCCTATTATTCCATATATAGAGAAAAGATTTATACGGAATTGAATCAACGCTAGTAGTAGGTAACTACCCGATCGGGTCAGGTTTAGCCGGGGGAGGTAACTCTTTTGTGGAGGATAGGGAGATGACGGGGAGTTCCGCCAAGGGGCGCCACCAGTCCCGTATGACGTCACTTCCGGTCTAGGTGAATCGGCCGTGTGTATTCCTTCGCGTTGATGCGGTCTGGCGGTGATGCGGTCGTGGGAAAAAGCTTTCGCGGAGAAAAAGTAGTCCCTAGACTTCAAATACGCTGCATGAACCGATGGGGTCGTATGAGGTATCAATGTGAAGCATTCGTGAAGGGGCATCGGATGGGCTAGGTGTGGGGTTGAAATATCGTCATTCTGCGCATGCGCGGTGGACCAAGGATATGGAAATAGACGTTTTGGGGTCTAGGGGGCCCCTAGTGGGTCGATGGAGTTGAGTGAGGTATCCATGTGAAGCATTCGTGAAGGCGCATCTGATGGACTGGGTGTGGGGTTGAAATATCGTCATTCTGCGCATGCGCGGAAGACCAAGGTATGGAAATAGCCGTGTTGGGGTCTAGGACAGCCACTAATGGACCGATGGGGTCGAGTGAGGTATCCATGTGAAGCCTATGTGAGGGGGCATCCCACTGGGTGGGTGTGGGGAATATCGTCATTCTGCGCATGCGCAATAGACAAAGGGTATGGAAATAGACGTGTTGGGATCTAGTCGAGCCACTAATGAGCCGATGGAGTTGAGTGAGGTATCCATCTGAAGCCTAGGTGAGGGGGCATCCGATTGGACTAGTGTCCCGGCCGTTATCCACATTCTGCGCATGCGCAGACAGGGAATTCTGGGAAAAGGGTGTGGAAATAGACTTGTTAGGGTTTAGGTGAGCCCCTAATGATCCTATGGTGTCGTATGAGGTCTTATTTTGAAGCTGTCGTGACGGAGCATCCGCTTGGGCTAGTGTTTCGTTCGTTGTCAATAGTCTGCGCATGCGCAGTCTGGCGGTAGTATAGAAATAGACGTGTTGGGGTTTAGGTGGGCCACTAGTGGGCCGATTGGATCGAGTGAGGTATCCATGTAAAGCAGTCGTGAGGGAGTCTCCAACGGGCTGGGTGTGACGTGGAACTGACGTCATTCTGCGCATGCGCAGTAGAGAAAGTGTATGGAAATAGACGTTTTGGAGTCTAGGCGAGCCACTAATGGGCCGATGGAGTCGAGTGAGGTATCCATGTGAAGCCTATGTGAGAAAGCAACCGCCTGGAGTAGTGTCTCGGCCGTTGTCTACATTCTGCGCATGCGCAGACAGGGAATTGTGGGTAACGGGTGTGGAAATAGACGTTTTTGCGGTCTAGGTGGGCCACGAAGGGTCCGATGGAGTCGAGTGAGGTATCAAAGTGAAGCATTCGTGAAGGGGCATCCAGTCATGGATGGGTGCATGTAAACTTCGGGGTATGACGCGCGGGTTCTCCGGAAGTGCGTGGGTGAATCCGCAGCGCGCGCGCGCATGAAGTCCCTCATACATACCCCAATGCAGGCGCAGACGTGAAGTGCCCGGATGATAGACACGGACGTCACAGAGAAAAACACATACAGTCAAGACCCTCATACACACCCGAAAAGATACGGACGTTACCGAAAAGACACGGACTTTACCGAAAAGACACGGACGTCATGGAAAAGACACGAACTTCACCGAAAAGACACGGACGTACCGAAAAGACACGGACGTACCCGAAAAGACACGAAGGTGAACGACATTGTGGAAAAAACCCACAGACAGGTTAGTACATGCATTCCTATCATGTTCACAGGTTACGCCCCATTTACGCATAATAAAAGGATTGATCTGTGTTGTTGTTGCTCTCTTTTTTGGACTAACCCATCAGAATAGTACGTATCACGGACTACACCCGATGTCTAGGCGCGCATGTGTGACATGGTCTATAAAACACGTCCCTCTGGATCCCACACCTTCATTTCTACGGTTGCAGAGCCATGACGGAGATCCAGCCCTATGCGACTCGCATTTTACAGCATGCCACCGTGGTTAATTCACTCACGGGTTACCGAGCAGTGGTCCGGCCCATGTTTGCAGATGGCGACGACAACGAGGGGCGACGCCAGATCCTGAACGAGTTCATAGAAGCGGTCCTCCACAGAGTGCACTCGATGGAGAGGTGTGCCATCACTCACCACTACTGGACTATGACAGCCATCCTTGAGGCTCGGGCTATGGATCACGAGCGCTCACGCCGGAACTAGCGACGTCTGGTTGGCCTCACAATAGTCTGTGCCCTATTGACCCTGGCGCTGTGGCATTGACAGTGGGACCTCACCATAAATACGAGGGTCAGACACAGTGTGCGTCATTCAACGATTGTCATTGGGTCAACCATGTCACCAGTTCTACGAGCCATCCTTCCCCTTACACCCCTGGTGGGGTTACACGTCTATGAAGATAAAGTCACCCTCGTGGAAGACCGTGGAGATGTTTGCTGGTCGCGCGCTGAGACCGTATCGAATACGGTTACACTACACCGTGACGGCTGGACCAAATTTAAACGGGTGTTGAGCGGCGAGCTCGACGGACACCTCATCCACATAGACAATGCCATCTACGTACACCGTGGACCCTTCTTCCCACGCCTGGGCCGCTACCAAGACCCTACGCGAGGCTTCACCCTAGACCCCGATCTGTGGACAGCCTTCGAGAAAGTGGTGCCTATCGTGGACCAGCTGTTTACACCGGACGAGCGGTCATCAGACGAGTTGGAGTGGGCTCGTGCCCTGAGAGAAGCAGCGGCAGAACCCAATGAACAAATGTCTAGCCATGAACCAGACGACGATGCCATTGATTACCCGGCTAGACTCAGTCAGCCCAGTGACATGACCACCCGATCCTTTGATCTCACGGGGTTCTCCCTATAAATACGAGAGACAGTCAAATCTGGTACCATTCACGTACTGACCATGACGGAGCATATAATACTGGCGTATCTCAGCTTGACTCCCGAGGTTTTCCTGCACGTTTATGCAGATAAGGTCGATATCATGGAGGAGGTGGGAGACATCTGTGATGCGGACCCTACACAACCGTGCCCGGCCCACATTCGTCTGTCCCGGGAGGGCTGGACCAAATTCAAACGGGTGTTGTCTGGTGAACTGGACGGCGACCTCATCCACTTGTGTCACGATGTGTACATCCGACGCGGCCCTTTCTTTGCTCAATTGGCTCGGCTGGATGGGGGTACAGTGCATTTTACCCTTCACCCTGATCTATGGTCTGCATTGGAAGATGCCGTAGTAGATGTGGATCAAGTGTTTATCAAGCGGTCATCAGACGAGTTGGACTGGTCATTTACCATGGACACTGTGGAAGCCAACGAAGAAAATCAGAAAGAAACTCCGGCCCAAGATATATCCGTTATAAATAAACGATAGAGCCAGGGTCCATCATCATTTTGTCACCATGAAGCGCTGGGAGAAGGTGTTGGATAACTTATACTACAGTCCCGACAGTCCGGCGGCCTATAGTGCATTGTCGGCTCTCTATCGAGCGGCCAAACCCCAGGGGATACAACGTGCCCAAGTCCGAGATTGGTTAAGAAAACAAGACACCTATACCTTACATCGAGCTGTCATCGGAGTATAGAGAGAGCCCCCATTACCGTGACCCAACGCAATGAAGCCCAAGTCTGGCGTGTCTTGTACCCCAGGCAGTCGCAGCGAACGCCGAAGGCGGTGTACAAGGTCGGGGACCCTGTACGGATCAGTAAAGTCAAAGGTCAATTTGAGAAAAGTTACTTGCCCAACTGGAGCGATGAGCACTTCCTGATTAAACGGCGCCTACCCCGACAGCAGCGAGTCTATGAACTGGAAGATCTTCAAGGGGAACCGTTGCTAGGGACGTTTACGAAACGGAATTACAGCCTGTCGTAAAAACACAGCAAGACTACTACATGGTGGAGCAGATTTTGAAAACGGAACGTCGGCGTGCCAAACTGTTTCATTATGTCAAATGGCAAGTTTGGCCCAGTTCCTTCAATTCCTGGGTCGCTGCCAACCAGGTGAAACGACTATAAAGCCAGACACCACTACCGTCATCTTTCATTCCACGTTCGACCACGGTGCTATGGACAAGCAGCAGCTGCCTCTGAACACAGCGTCTCCCAAAACGCGCAAAGCGCAAGTGGGCTTTGTGGTGATAGTGCTAACCCTGCTGAGTGTGTTGTACGGAGGTGTGTTTTACGACGTAGCCTATGTCAGCACGCTACTTAACCAACTGAGAACACCAGCCACCAGCGAAACCAGTCTACAGATAGCACCAGTCAACCCCGTATCGAGCCCAGTCATCACCACACCCCGTGTACAAGCCACGCCGAGCTCCACACCAAGCTCCACACCTACACCAAGTACACCCACTACGTCTGAAAACCCACCGGATTTCATCCCTCACAGTGAACAGACAACGACGACCGACGTTGTACCCACCACCATCATCACTCGCAGTGAACAGACAACGACGGCCGACGTTGTACCTACCACTCCAGTTCACTCGTACGAAATTTACAAGAGCGGGTTACCACGACAGCGGATACACCATGGACCCTCGGTGGCAACATCCCTTCACTTGCGTCATCGCAGGACCGACGGGCTCCGGCAAAACGCACTTCGTCAGGAAGCTCCTTCAACACGCCGACAGCATGATCACCCCACCCATTGCCCGAGTCGTGTGGTGTTACGGAGAATGGCAGGCAGCGTATGCAGCAATGCCCCACATCACGTTCGTGGAAGGCCTACCTAACCTGGCCGATTTGGAACCCGACACCTTGATGGTTCTGGATGATCTCATGGCGGAGACGGATGCGCGGGTCACCCAACTCTTTACCAAAGGCAGCCATCATCGACGGCTCAGCATCATCTACATTGTGCAGAATCTGTTCAGTAAAACAAAGAACATCGGAACATCAGCTTAAATGCCCACTACCTGGTGGTCTTCAAAAACCCGAGAGATACCACTCAAGTGCTGCACCTGGCGAGACAGATGTATCCCGGCCGCACACCGTTTGCGTTAGAAGCCTTCAAAGATGCGACAACCCCTCAGCACGGGTATATGCTCTTCGACCTGAAGCAAGCCACCCCCGACCACCTTCGACTACGGACCGGCATCTTTCCCGGAGAGACTCACCACGTGTACATGCAAAAATAATGTAAACACACCCACAGTGGCTCCCCCAGCTGGAGTGTGTGTGTTTGATGATGGGGATAATAAAAAGAATGAATACCACAGCATGGTTCACTTTGTCTCTGTTCTCTGAAGTAGATAAAAAGGGCAGAGTTGTGGGTTCTGGCATTAGTTGTACATGATGTCTGCGCGAGTACGGAAGCACGCTCCCACACTCCGTGTATTGACGACGGCCCCACCCGAGTTGGTCCGAACCATTGTACGCGGTGCGGACCCTGACCTTGTACGCTGTCTGTGCGAGATCGGGTACAACCTGTTAAAAGGCAACGTACCACCGACTCCGGCTCAGAAGACCAAGTTGACCAAGCATAAGACAGGTCTCCGAACCCTAGTCCAGAAGCGAGTCTCTCAAACACAAAAGAAAAAGGTGTTACAGAAAGGCGGCTTTCTCGGAGCCATCTTAGCACCGTTGGCCGCTTCCGTGTTGGGTCCAGTATTGGGTGGACTCTTCGGCCGAAAATGAACCACACGAAAAAAATGGTCGTCGTCGAACCACAGTTCCTTCAAAACCTCCAATCGCCCTACCCTGTCCCACCTACGGTGAAGACCATAAACACCCTCGATGGAGAGCTGCAACAGATCTTACAGACCGGAGTTAAGCGACAGTGAGAAAGTACAACGGTACAATGAGACGCTTCAACGGTACATGACGTTCATGGACCAATACAAAACCCTCTCTACCCCACCACCACCACCACCACCACCCCCACGTGACACACTCACCCTACCCAGTAACAGTTCGCTGGATGTGTTTCCTGATAACACCGTGGCCAAGTACGTCACCCAGTTACCGCAACCGTTGCATTTACCTGGACGATGGGAATGTGGCCTCGTGGATATCCAATACCCTTACTCGTGGTACAACGTGCGAGCCAATGAAGTGTGGTACGAGGTGACCTATGAAGGCAAAAACACCCGACTCACCCTGCCCGAAGGCCAATACGATACCCCCAAGGAGTTCATGGGTGGGCTGTCAAGACTGTTGCATTATAAGGCTCTACGGGAGGTCACGAATACTTCAAAACCCATCAAATCCTTTCCCTTCAAGAATCGCGTGGACTTCGATTACAACGCACACAACGATATGGCACAGATCCTTCTCACCGCCAACGTGAGTGTCGTACTGAGTCCTATCCTACAGCAAATGCTGGGTTTCAATCTACAGACATTCGCTGGTCCCACCGCCCACCAAGGCGAGATCCCGATGGATATGAAGTCTTCTCGTCAGATCACCGAAGTTAAGCAGCGTTGAGCTCGGTCAATACTTGGATGGGTGACCGGGTGCTGTACTGACTGGGCTGATCAGTGTCCAGAATAATAGGAACTGTGGACACTCTCGTGTTCTGGCACATGTAGGCACCGTCGTGATATGACTGAAACAATGTTGAAAACGACGTTAAATCCTACTCACTCACTCACTCACTCCCTTCAAGAATCACGTGGACTTCGATTACAACGCACACAACGACAAGGCACAGCTTATCGTCACCGCCAACGCGAGTGTCGTACTGAGTCCTATCTTACAGCAAATGCTGGGTTTCGATCTACAGACGTTCGCTGGTCCCACCGCCCACCAAGGCGAGATCCCGATGGATATGAAGTCGGGTATGTACGGACTCTACGTCTACTCGGACGTGGTGGACAACCACATCGTGGGCGATATCAACACACCTCTGTTGCGGGTGGTGCCCATTAAAAAGTTGTATGGAGACCAAGTCACCCACAGTTTCACCCACATGCTCTACCTACCCGTACGACAAACTCACATCAACACGATCACAGTGGATATAAGAGATGACACGGGACGACCGGTGGCATTCGAACGCGGGAAAGTGGTGCTGACACTTCATTTTCGACAAGCACGTGCTCCCCACTTTGCATAATGAAAGTACCTTACGAGTGCGATGCACGCAGCTACATGGACTATTATGCCCAACAGGCCGGGGGTGGCTTTCCGGTCTTTAGCGGTGCACGCATGCAACGAGGACATGGGCCGGGGAACATACTCGGCAGCATCGTCAAAACGTTCCTGCCCTTGGTGACGCGTGGGGTGAAAGCAATCGGCAAACAAGCGGTACGCAGTGGACTGCAAGTGGCCGGTGATGTCTTGGGGGTACGGCACCCAAAGAATCCTTGAAACGGCGGGCCAAAGAAGCGGGGGGCGTCTTGGTGGCCAAAGCACAACGCACCGTTGGGAATAAAAGAGCTGCCCCACCGAGACCACGCACCAGTCGACGACCGACCCAGCGACGACGCACATCGAAGACCCAGGGTATCTTTTCTTAAACATGTCCTTGATCCACGCAGAGCCCTGCCCCTCCACCAACAGTGAACTTGATTTGTGGACCGTGCCGCCCACACAGACCAGTGCCGAACAAGGATTATGGGTGGAGCATCTCCCGTTCTCCAGCATCAACGAAACAGGGCCCATCGAGTTCACCATCAGTAATGCGGATACGGCCTATGTGGATTTAGCCCATACATACTTGTATGTGAAAGCCAAGGTGGTCAATGGGGATAGCTCCAGAATCATCCAAGCTGCAACGGTGGGCCCGACGAATCTCTGGCTGCACTCGATGTTTCAATAGGTGGATATTTTTCTCAGCGACAAACTCATCAGTGACTCGACCAACACGTACCCCTATCGAGCCTACATCGAGACACTGTTGTCGTATGGCCGAGAGGCTAAAAAATCTCAGCTGACAGCCGCTTTATTCTACCAAGACACACCTGAGCACATGGACACGGTGGACAATGTGGGATATAACAAACGGAAGGCTTTCACTGCGAACAGTGCCTCGGTGGATCTCATGGGTCGACTGCACGCAGACATGTTCATGCAAGACCGGTACCTCTTGAACAAGATCCCCATCAAAATCCGACTGACACGGGCGCCTCCGACCTTCGCCTTGATGGCCACTAACGTAGAGGGGCATGCAGCTGACTATAAGATTGTTATCCAAGACGCAGTGCTGTATGTCCGAAAAGTGAAACCGAATCCAGCCGTTCAATTGGGACACATGAAAGCCTTGGAAACAAAACCAGCCTAGTACCCTATCCGACGTGTACAAACCAAAGTGTTCTCTGTGCTTGCTGGAAATATGGGCGCCAACAAAGAAAACCTGTTCCTGGGGGAACTACCCAAGCGATTGATCCTGGCCTGTGTGGAAAATGCCAGTTTCAGCGGAGCCTACCCAGAGAATCCGTTTGAGTTTAAACATTTCGGCATCAATTTTGTGGCCCTGCATGTGGATGGACAACAGGTGCCAGCCACGGCCTTATCACCGAGCTTTGGGCGCAGGAATTTCATTCGAGCCTATCAGAGCCTGTTTACAGCCACCGGTCAAATCAACCAGGACGAAGGGAATTTGATCAGTCGGGAGGACTACGGGAACGGATACACGTTGTTCTGTTTCGATCTGACCCCCACCTTAGAGAACGACCATCAGCTGGCCCTGGCCAAGCAAGGCAACTTACGGTTGGAAATCCACTTTGCACGAGCCCTAGCGACCACCGTCAATGTGATCTGCTACGCCGAGTTTGACATCATTCAAGTGGACAAGGCGCGCAACGTCCTGTGTGACTTCTCCACCTAACATGGATACAGACCAGATAACCACCGTGCTGGAGAATGACTCAGGGACACGTATGGTCTTTCAAGGGGTGTTCGCCCGAGATGTGTTCCCATTAGACCGTATGTATCCTGCTGCTTACGTTCTCAACACGGACCTGATGGATCGGCCCGGTGAACATTGGGTGGCCGTGTACTTGACAGAAGCGCAGGGCGAATACTTTGACCCGTACGGCCTGCCACCCCTCCATCCCGATTTAACAGACTTCATGGATCAAGGCACAGAGACGTGGTGTTGGAACAGTCAAACGTTGCAAAGCCTGGCCAGTAGCGTGTGCGGACAATATTGCTGGTTTTACCTGTACCATCGATGCCGGGGAAGACCCTTATCTACCATCATACAGATGTTTGACGAGTACCCCAAGGCCTAGGACCGCGATGTACTCGTATATGACTGGGCCGCCCATCATTTCAATGTACAAGCCCCGTTCTGGGCTTAAGTTCTTTCAATGTACACACGCCCGCTGTTCTGGGCTTAAGTTTACAAGCCCCTGTTCTGGGCTTCAGTTCTTTCAATGTACAAGCCCCCTGTTCTGGGCTTCAGTTTTCACGTGGTTGTTCTCACGTTGTTGTTGTTACTGAATAAAAAACAAAATGAGATCTCACCAAAAACCCTGTCTTGTGTGTTTTCTATATGAGCATAATGCATGAAACTGGCTTTGAACACCGTATTAGCCAATCAGTGGCCTAGAATGGAGCCAAAGGTAACCCATCCATGTCCAGAAAACATTACCCGGGTGTACAAGAACCCCGATGTAGGCGCGGACGTAGGCGAAAGCATCCCAGTACCCGGATGTAGGCGCAGACGTGAGCGAAATTCTAGTACCCGTCCATTGGTTCTTTTATCGATCGCTCATTGGCTCATTTTCTCGACCGCTGATTGGTCCAAATGGAACTGCCCATGCTTCCCAGGTTAATTTACAATCCCCTTTTGGGGTTCAAGCTCTATATATCTCGACTTGGGGTAGTTGAACTGAGTGTGCTAAAAATAGATCACCAGCTAGCGTGCTATAAAAGGAAAGCGGCCTGGCCGTTTCATCAGACACTCTGTCAACCACCAAGATGTTCACTTGCACAACTTGCCAGAAGCAGTTTACTCGTCTAGATAATCTACGACGCCACGAGGCCTCCACCCACAACGATGGACTGTATACTTGTATAACCTGCGCACGATCATTTAAACGGGAAGATGCTTTACTGCGCCACGAACGTTCAATTCATGGGCCACCCAAGTGTCCATGCGAGGATTGTGGTCAACTCTTCAAACGACGCAGTCAGTTGCTGCGACACCAACGTTTGATTCATGCCCCGGTACCATGGCATGAGCGACAACTTCCTACTGAAGAGGAGCCGCGGAAGGTCAGACCCAGTGAAGATAAGCCCGGGGAGACGAACGCCACTGGGGATGCGATGAAGGAGAGCCCGCCTATACCCACAGTTCGGTAGAGCCTGGATATCCAGCCGGACCCCAGCGTTACGGTTTCGAGTCATACGCCTGCCAACATCGAACATTTTCTGGGCGATCTCTTACAGGACAACCATCCAGTGAGTGACATCGATCGGCGCCATTGGTCCATGACACGGCACTGTTTCCACCCTCATGGCCCTATTCAAGATATTTACAATTTCCCACTGACCAACCACACCCGTCTACACAGCTACGTGGAAGCCATCTTCAAAGATCAAACTACGGCCTTCAAATTGAATGTCGCTTTCGGGTACATCTTACGTCACAAAAAGACGGACCAGTTACGGTATTATTATCCCGGCAATAATATCTATGTGTCTGACCAGCCGTTCACCATCATTAACCGGAGGTCACTAGAGACGACGCTGGAGATACTGGACACCGTGGATGCCTTGAGATGGGCACATCGTCAACGCCCCAACATACAATGGGTGGTAGAGAGGGTAACCAATGTCACGTTTTTCCTTACCAAGCTGACCGACCACCGCCATCGGTTGAATGCGTCACCCGTGCACTGATGAATACCATAACATGCCGCACATACTCTCTATGTCTACATGCTGATCGTTGACTGGAGCTCAGTAACACTTGTACCTAATGTGACGGTGCGTTAAATAATAAAACATGGTGTTTGATATTTCAATTTGTTTTGCTGTGAACATACTAAACATACCCAGGGCGGCTCCCCCAGCCTGGGTATGATCTAACATTGGGGATAATAAACTATATAAACATTGCTGAACTTGTTGTTATTCACGACAACCGCTATCCGATTGTATAATACAGAATATATAATGTATAATACAGGACATATATGGTACAGTACAGGAAACCTGTGGTATATTGGGCCGCCCATCAATTCAATGTACAAGCCCCGTTCTGGGCTTCAGTTCTTTCAATGTTCAAGCCCCCTGTTCTGGTCTTAAGTTTACAAGCGCCCTGTTCTGGGCTTCAGTTCTTTCAATGTACTGCGCGCGCGCGCGATTTATACCCCTAAGTTTACATGCACCCATCCATGACTGGATGCCCCTTCACGAATGCTTCACTTTGATACCTCACTCGACTCCATCGGACCCTTCGTGGCCCACCTAGACCGCAAAAACGTCTATTTCCACACCCGTTTCTCACAATTCCCTGTCTGCGCATGCGCAGAATGTAGACAACGGCCGAGACACTACTCCAGGCGGTTGCTTCCTCACATAGGCTTCACATGGATACCGCACTCGACTCCATCGGCCCATTAGTGGCTCGCCTAGACCCCAAAACGTCTATTTCCATACACTTTCTCTACTGCGCATGCGCAGAATGACGTCAGTTCCACGTCACACCCAGCCCGTTGGAGACTCCCTCACGACTGCTTTACATGGATACCTCACTCGATCCAATCGGCCCACTAGTGGCCCACCTAAACCCCAACACGTCTATTTCTATACTACGGCCAGACTGCACATGCGCAGACTATTGACAACGAACGACACACTAGCCCAAGCGGATGCTCCCTCACGACAGCTTCAAAATAAGACCTCATACGACACCATAGGATCATTAGGGGCTCACCTAAACCCTAACACGTCTATTTCCACACCCTTTTTCCAGAATTCCCTGTCTGCGCATGCGCAGAATGTGGACAACGGCTGAGACACTAGTCCAATCGGATGCCCCCTCACCTAGGCTTCACATGGATACCTCGCTCAACTCCATCGGCTCATTAGTGGCTCGCCTAGATCCCAACACGTCTATTTCCATACCCTTTGTCTATTGCGCATGCGCAGAATGACGATATTCCGACCCCACACCCATCCAGTGGGATGCCCCCTCACATAGGCTTCACATGGATACCTCACTCGACCCCATCGGTCCATTAGTGGCTGCCCTAAACCCCAACACGGCTATTTCCATACCCTTGATCTTCCGCGCATGCGCAGAATGACGATATTTCAACCCCACACCCAGTCCATCAGATGCGCCTTCACGAATGCTTCACATGGATACCTCACTCAACTCCATCGACCCACTAGGGGCCCCCCTAGACCCCAAAACGTCTATTTCCATACCCTTGGTCCACCGCGCAGGCGCAGAATGACGATATTTCAACCCCACACCTAGCCCATCAGATGCCCTTCACGAATGCTTCACATTGATACCTCATACGACCCCATCGGACCATGCAGCGTATTTGAAATCTGGGGATTACTTTTTCTCCGCGGAAGCTTTTTCCCGCGACCGCATCACCGCGGAGGAATACACACGGCCGATTCACCCAGACCGGAAGTGACGTCATACGGGACTGGTGGCGCCCCCTGGCGGAACTCCCCGTCATCTCCCCATCCTCCACGTACCCTCCACAAAAGAGTTACCTCCCCCGGCAAAACCTGAGGGGATCGGGTAGTTACCTACTACTAACGCTATACTTTAACACGCTAAGTAGTTATCCGACATAAAAAAAACACCCCGGTTGAAGACTGGGATTTGGACTTCCAGAAAGATATCGTTTGGCAGAATCATCTCGCAAAGCATGGTATAGGTGTGAGCTGGTGGATATTTCACCTCTGCGCAGCGGTTCGATTCTCCAGGGTGGGAACCCTGGGAGTTTGTGAGTGAATCTGATCACCTGCTGTGATCTTTCTGATCGCGGTAGTTTTCTGTATTATTCGTTGCCATTCGGGGACGGTTGGCTTGGTTCGAGCGACACGCAATGCCTTGTCGTGAGGGTTTGTGTAGTTTGCTGTGGGATGCCGCTCGGGCTGCTGCAGTGATTCCCCCGGGTGTGGGAGAGGTCACGTGGGGCGTTGCACTGTGAAAGCAGGTCCTCAGAGGAGATTTATGCAGGGACGTTTTGCTGATATATTTTGGGTAAATATGTGTTCTCTATCTTGTATTTCCGTCCTATCATTGTTCGGAACTATCCCTCGGCAGGGTGTAGATGTTTCTAGTTGCATGTTGGCTATTTTGATACTAAATTTTAGTGTTTTAGAAGTTTGTCTCTGGACTTCCGCCCTTGTACACATGTCGTGTGACCTATTTTTTTTTAACCTGGTATTTTACCCGTAGTAACGGACTTGTAATGAGCTATAATGTTATTTGTCGACAGTTCTTGTTATTGGGACTAACGTTTAATACTGTCGTAATCATACTGATATATGTGTGTGCTTGGGTATTTGTGGGACAATGTAGCTGTCGTTCCTTTTCCCGCCATTTCGTGGAATGCCTGGGTCATGTAGTCACGTGGGTTTTGTTGTGCAGCTCGATTTATCATGCTCCGCCATTCAGTTTTCTAGGCGTGTGTATGATAGGAACATGCCGTACCTGAACGTATTAATTATTTTCTTATGCAGGCCATGCATACTGGAACAACCCCAGCGGCCTTCTGATTATTTGTCAGGTGTGAAATTGCTGTCTGCCTAGGTGGTGTACAGGGGTAAGCCATTCATTAAAAAGACTCTTGTCATGCTACATGTATTACTATATAATTGATGTTAGAGCCACCTTCCACCTGAACGATTTCTGTTCGAATATAATGTGATGAAACTTAATTGATAATTATATTTCCAATCGAATCATATTATTTCTCATACGAATCGAGTATCTTATGTAATTTACCTAATTTCTAGTGAATTTATTACATGTGGCTGCATACTCTGATCTCTCTATTGTTGGTTATAAAGTCCCATACCCAAATTTTGTATTGGAAGTATATATGAAGTAATTATTATTAATTATAATTAGTCATGAATTTATTGATTCCTGAATTAGATGGTACTACATTATGAACCTGAAGGTCACATCTGGATTGAACCTAGTGTTCCGAACTTTTATGAGAAGCGTGTTAGGGTTAACCCATTCTCTTTGAATCTTGACCCTACTGTTATGTAACATTATTGATGAGGGTTAACCCATTCTTCCTGAATATTAACCCCGTCATTAACTTTGTCGCTATGTTAAGTAATTCGTGTAGGTTAATGTGGTCGCTATGAATATTGACCATACGACTTGCATGCATTGATGCGATTAACCCTTTACTTCCGTACCATAAATCACTATGTATATTTCTTCAGTGTTCGCCGGTTGGATGAATTAACTTGAGGGTAACTGGTACATAGGAAACTAATTCCTACTATTTCTGTTTTTCAGGGTCTTAATATCCCGCTATCGTAATTCTGCTGCAGTCCAAACTTATGTACCATACTCTCATACCCACACCATCCGAAACTGTTTAATGGATACTCGTGGAATAATAAATAAACTGATGATACCCCATGTCAACTGAAAATATTGACTTATGTCATCTGTGGAAGTGAGTGAAATATTCCGAGTCCTACAATTGGCGTCGTGGACAGGATGGTGTTAAATGACAGAGTATGAACTTGGGTCGGATTGATGAGGATGAAACGAGACCTCCTGTATTCCGAAGGTGCATATTCCTATGGCAAACAGCAACAGACAATACTTGTGGGTGCTGTTTAATGGTGAAAGACTATTGTGCTGGTTATACTGCCGAGTCAAGACTATTGTGCTGGTTATACAGCCGAGTCAAGACTATTGTGCTCGTTATACTGCCGAGTCAAGACTATTGTGCTGGCTATTCCGCCAGGTCAAGACTATCTGGTGCTGCTGAACTGACAGTCAAGTCCATCCAGTTCTGTTTTAATGACATTAAATTACATAGTCTGTCTCATGAAGATATAGGGAACATTGGATCAGGAGTTGAAATACAAGGACACAAACTGAATCATATTGGGTATTCCTCATAGATGGTATACTAGTGGAGAAGAACAATCTGAATGGGATATGCTTGGTATCTCTCTGAGGGAATGGTGTGAATGTGGTGTGACTGGATATACTTATGGGTTATATAGGGGTTGGTCTATTTTAGAGATTTTCTACCTGAATGAGAATGGCTTACCTGTCATTACTGTGGTAGGGGTAACGGGTAGCGATACTGGTTCAAATGTTTCAAATATTTCAATGTACTTCATCCGCCCCCCCCCAACCAGCAGTGATTTTCCAGTAGTATCATACAATTGTAGTACAGGTGCTTTGCCCAGAGACGGACGGTGTCGATAGATCCTAGGTTTCGAAATTGGTAGGTATTCCAAAGATTTCTATCCCCCCCCGCCCCCTCCTTGCAGGAGTTTCATATTTTTTTGTACAATTATTTTTCTTTCCATCCCGGGAAGGGGGTAGAGCCTTTTAGTCTGGGTGGTGTGCTGGCAGCCTGTTCCTGCATCCCACAGCTTTGTATGCATACTTTTCGGGGTCGGGCATTGTCGTGATTCGTGTCGGTAAGTACACTGTGCATTATGGCGACTATGGAGGAGTTGACGCGACGATTGGGTGAACTTGACGCTAAGCTGACAGAGTCTATGGAAAGAGCTAAGGCCGCCGAAGTTGCAGAAGCAGCTGCTAAGGAGGAAATAAGTAGACTAGTGAGGGCAGATCGTGAACGGGTTGAACGTGAGCGGATAGAACGTGAACGGGTTGAACGTGAGCGGATAGAACGTGAACGGGTTGAACGTGAGCGGATAGAACGTGAACGTGTTGAACGTGAGCAGGTCGAACGTGAACGGGTCGAACGTGAACGGGTTGCACGTGAGCAGGTAGAGCGCGATGTTGGGGCCAGAGGGCCGAGATCCGAATCACGTGAAGTACCTGTATCACCACCTGTATACGTGTCGCAAGCTCGCCGCTTAGATCGGTTCTATGATCGTCCCTCCAAGCCATCTGAAATCAGTATCACTGAGTGGATAGCTGATGTCAGATCACACTTAGCTGCCTGTAGACTTGGTCCACAGCATCAATCTGCTCTCATTTTGGACCACTTGGCCGGGAAGGCCAGACAAGAAATTCAGGGTCGTGGGTTAAATGAGAACTCCTCGGTAGAGAGCATTTTACTGAACAAGGTATTTGGGGATGGAGACACCTTGGGACAGTGTTGGTCTCGATTTTACCAGTATTCTCAGAGGCGTGATGAAGATGTTCTAAGTTGTTCACTGCAGTTGGTGACCATCCATAAGCTCATAGAAGACCTGGACCCAGCTTCCAGAGGTAACCGTGATGCGACCTTAAAAGGGCGGTTAGCAGAAGCTGTTAAAGATGATGGCTTAAAAAGAGAACTCCGTCGACTCAATGCCGAGTTACCTGGTCTCTCTTTCTTTGAGGCTCGGGATAGGGCACTTGACTGGTTTGGTAAAAGTATCTCTCGCCCCGAGACCAAGTCAGTGGTGGTCCAAGAAGCGACTATAGAGGAGCCCATAATGCGTATGTTGAAAGACCAACAGGAGTCCATCAACAAGCTGCAGGAAACACTCAAGTCACTTTCAGATAGATCTAACTCTGAAGACAGCAACCGCTCTCAATCCTGGAGGGGATTTGGAGGTGGTGGTAGCCGTAGACCTGCCTTAAAGGATGAGCAAGGTCGACGACTGTTTTAAGTGCCTGTCACCAGACCATCTTGTTGCAGTTTGTCCCATCAGGCAACAGAGAGAAACACCTGCCCAGTCACCGTTGTCGTGAAACGGGACTGGCCTATCACTGTGAGTCGTGTGGTAGGCTCAGCGGAAATTGCAGATGAAGGCTCATTTTTTGAAAATCTCTGGGACGTGTCCTAATGCGGTTATTCAGCTGGGGTCTGTGGGGGCCCGCTGTCTATTGGATACGGGGGCGGAAGTTTCCTGCATATCGGAGAGTTTTTTCAATGAACACCTATCCTCGGGGAGGGATCTCTTTGACGTTTCGAACTATCTGCGATTATCGGCCGCTAATGGGTCCCTTATTTGCTATAAGGGATATGTGGAAATTGATCTCACTGTTTTGGGGCATACCTTTGCCCAGTTGGGTTTCCTGGTGGTGACCGATGTTGAAGATGGCCCGATGGCATCCAGAAAACGTAATTGTCCTGTTGTGCTGGGGAGCAATGTCTTCCGAGCCATTCAAGAGCAGCTTCAATGCGTGCTTGGTGTGGATTTCCTTAGGGAGCTCTCACATACGGCCGAAGGGAAAGATTGGTCTCCCGTTTTGGCCCTTTATGCTCATAATATCACCAGCAGTAATGAAGGAGAACCACTCGACTTCTGCAGCACTGTGCGTCTTGCAGGCCGTGATATTGTCCGGATCCCTGCCATGTGCAGCCGGATCGTTGCATGTACTACACGACAAAAGCTACCTCAGAGACACTCGGTTGCATTGGTAAGTGCCTTACCTGAAGAACAGGGTGCGACTCCTCGGAATATTTTGGTGAAGCCAGCCTTGGTATCAGTATCAGTCCATCAAGGGAGGATTCCTGTGGAGTTCCTCAACCTGAGTCAAGAAGATGTTTATCTGCGCCCTCGTGCTGGCGTTGCTGCACTGTCATCTGGGACCCTGCTGAAATCCGTCCGAGAAGATCCAGTTCTGTGTTGCGAGGAGGTTATCCTAAACCCTGTAGAAGCTTTGGATCTAGGTAAGGATCCATGCCCTGACAATCCCGAAGATCTCTTCTCCAAGCTGGACATTGATCAACTGAGTACTGATCAAGAAGAACGTGTAAGGGCTCTTCTGAACAAATACGACAGTCTTTTCAGTAAGGGAGACCATGACCTGGGATATAGTGATGCAGTCAAGCATCGGATAATCACCACGGATGACAGACCAGTGCAACTGCCTTATCGTAGGGTCAATCCCCACTACTGGCCACAGGTCGAGGAATATCTGGAGACACAACTAGCGGCCGGCGTGTTACGACCCAGTACATCCCCGTATGCCTCGGCGATGGTCCTGGTGAAGAAACCGAATGGAAATATACGGGTGTGCGGCGACTTCCGGTTGTTAAATGCAAAAACAGTGAAAGATGCTCATCCCTTGCCTCGTGTGGAAGAGGCGCTGGAGGCGTTATCTGATGCCAAGTACTTCGCATCTTTTGACATGGCACATGGTTTCTTGCAATGCGCAATAGAAGAACAGGACATACCTAAAACAGCTTTCCGGATTGGCTGCCGTGGTCTTTATGAGTATACCAGAATGCCCATGGGTCTTTGCAACGCGCCAGCTACATTTTCTCGCCTCATGCAGGCCTGCTTGGGTGACCAAAATTTACAGTCACTCATTGTGTACCTCGATGACATATTAGTACTTGGAAGCACATTCGAGGAAATGATGGAGAGATTGGAGATGGTCTTCTCAAGATTACAAAAATTCGGCTTAAAGCTTAAACCGGAGAAATGTCATCTGTTTAAGACGGAGGTAGCCTATCTGGGGCATATCATATCGGAAAAAGGGATTGCCACTGACCCCAGCAAAATTGAAGCTGTGACGGAATGGAAGACCCCGACCAGTGTCCGGGAATTGCGTTCGTTCCTGGGCCTGACTAGTTACTATAGACGGTTTGTAAAGGATTTTGCTCAGGTCGCCTCTGCACTCCATGCCCTGACTGGTGGACCGCGCAAGAAAGGAAAATCCAGGACGGAATCAGTGGACCCTCGTCCATTCTCAGAGAGGTGGGATTCACGGTGTGAGGAATCATTCAGGCAACTCAAAGCTCTGCTTACATCAGCGCCTATCCTGGGCTACCCCGATTTTAGTCTACCATTCGTCGTGGAAATGGACGCTAGCTTTAAGGGACTTGGAGGAGTATTGTCGCAACATCAGAATGGACAGCTTGTTGTCATTGCCTATGCTAGTCGTGGACTAAAACCCGCTGAAAGGAATGACGCTAACTACAGTTCAATGAAGCTCGAGCTACTAGCCCTTAAATGGTGTGTTACGGAAAAGTTCCGGGACTACCTGTTAGGAGCAGTATTTACTGTTTATACGGACAATAATCCGTTGGCTCACTTGGACAAAGCGAAATTATCTGCAGTGGAGATGAGATGGGTCGCACAATTAGCCATTTTCGATTTCAAGATCAAGTATCGTTCAGGACGATCTAATGACAATGCGGACTCGCTGAGCCGCAAGGAGATCCATGAGACTGATGTTCCATATAGAGTTAGACAGATTGTATCAACCTTTGATTGCTTTAATGAAACAACAGATGCGGAATGCTTGCAGACGCTGGGGCAAGCCACCACCATGCCAGCCTTGTTAGTCAGTACCATACGTTCTTACCTGCCCTGTATCCGAGAATTACAGGCACGATCCGCTGCTACAGAGCCTATTATGTCAAGCGGTTTTCCCTCCATCCCCCGCAGTGAACTAGCCAAGATGCAGGCTGAGGACTCAGTCATTGGTAGGCTGCTGTATTATTGGAATCGGAACCACAAGCCTGTAGGTCGGCAGTTGGCCAAAGAGGCCCCGGGTGTTCGCAAGCTGCTCCACCAATGGGATCGACTGGAAAAACTGGATAGTCTTCTGTACCGCAAGCCTGATAATGACCCTAGCACGAAACAACTGTTGTTGCCTGAAGTGTTACAGATCAAGGTGTTGACCAGTGTTCATGACGATATGGGCCATCAGGGTGCGGAACGCACCCTCAATCTGTTACGTAGTCGTTGTTATTGGCCTGGGATGGGGAGGACTGTTCAACAGTACTGCCAACGCTGTTCGAGGTGTGCGCTCGCGAAAGGTGGGAAGCCCGTCCGTCCCACAATGGGGAATTTGCTGGCCAGTAAACCCCTGGAAGTTTTAGCAATAGACTTCACCCAGTTAGAGAAATCCAGTACTGGACACGAGGATGTGCTGGTGATCACCGATGCATTTACAAAATACACCCAAGCCATCCATACCAAGGATCAAACAGCGAAAACTGTGGCCAAGGTATTGGTTCAAGATTGGTTCGTCAGGTTTGGAGTCCCCAAAAGAATACACAGTGATCAGGGGAGAAATTTCGAGTCTAACCTCATACAGGAGTTGTGCACTTTATACGGAATCACTAAGAGTCGGACAACCCCTTACCATCCTGAAGGAAACGGTGGATGCGAGCGGTTTAACCGCACCCTTCATGATCTTCTGCGTACCATCCCTGTTCATCATAAGCGCAAATGGCCAGAGTATTTGCCACAGCTTGTGTGGTCTTACAACTGCACACCGCATTCTTCGACAGGTTATTCTCCTCATTTCCTCTTCTTCGGACGGGAGCCGAGCCTTCCTGTCGACAATGTACTGGGAGACATCGATACAGGTTCTGCCAAGGTGGATCCCGTTGCTGAGTGGCTTGTGGGACATCATGAGCAAACAGGAAGCTCTTCGACGCAAGAAGTACCATGACAAACGAGCGATGGACACAGATATACCAGTTGGATCCCGCGTTTTTTTGCGCAGTCACCCTAAAGGCCGCCACAAGATACATGATCACTACAGTCCCATACCATATCAGGTAGTTGGGAGACCAGACCCACAATCACACGTCTATGAGATAAGTCCTTTGAAAGGTGGAGGCCCGAATAAGTTTGTTGGTCGAAAGGAACTGCTGGATGCTCGCCATCTGCTGCTTGACAACCCAGTAAAACACAATGATTCGGATGTGCATTCTGATGCCTCAAAGGACTGTGCGGATAAGCCCTCGAGGGACGAGATTGAATATGAGGTAATCATCCAAGTGGAGGACATGGAACCCCCTGGTGATTCCCCTGTGGTAATAGCATCGCCAGTGGAAGATGACTTGGAACCCCCTGGTGAATCCCCTGTAGTAATGGCATCGCCAGTGGAAGACGACTTGGGACACCATAGTGATTCTTGTGTAAGGATGGATTCGGCGGGGGAGGAGGACTCTGGTACCCCTGGTGAGGAGTCCGCTCCGTCCACAGATCAGCTGTCCCCTGAGGTCGAAGGGGAATCCTGGCAGCATGAACTACGGAATAGGGAAGCCCCTGTTCAGCTACAGGAAGAGCATGCAGAACAGGAGGATTTGGGTGAACCTCCACCTCAGTTGGTGGTTGAAACAGATTCTAGGAGGGCAGCGAGCCCAGATCCAGTGGTGCGGAGAAGTACCCGCGCGACAGCAGGTGTGCACAGTAACCCTTCTAGGTTACCCCGATCCGCTGTACAGCAGCAGATGACTAAATCTACGGAAGCAGCGCTGGTCACACCTGATATCCTGACTGCTTTTAGCCAGAGTCACCTTTTATTTGCCCAGCTTCTTACTGGAGCGGCTGAGCAGAAGTAACCGGATGTAGATGGTAGTATTGCTGGACACCTGGAGACTGCCTCTCAGGCAGATCTGTGTGTTATATGGACTATATGGATATTGTAGCAGCATAGATGTTCGCTGTGGGACCAGCGAAAAACGGCCGGGAAGAGTGTGAGCTGGTGGATATTTCACCTCTGCGGTTCGATTCTCCAGGGTGGGATCGCGGTAGTTTTCTGTATTATTCGTTGCCATTCGGGGACGGTTGGCTTGGTTCGAGCGACACGCAATGCCTTGTCGTGAGGGTTTGTGTAGTTTGCTGTGGGATGCCGCCCGGGCTGCTGCAGTGATTCCCCCGGGTGTGGGAGAGGTCACGTGGGGCGTTGCACTGTGAAAGCAGGTCCTTAGAGGAGATTTATGCAGGGACGTTTCGCTGATATATTTTGGGTAAATATGTGTTCTCTATCTTGTATTTCCGTCCTATCATTGTTCGGAACTATCCCTCGGCAGGGTGTAGATGTTTCTAGTTGCATGTTGGCTATTTTGATACTAAATTTTAGTGTTTTAGAAGTTTGTCTCTGGACTTCCGCCTTGTACACATGTCGTGTGACCTATTTTTTTTAACCTGGTATTTTACCCGTAGTAACGGACTTGTAATGAGCTATAATGTTATTTGTCGACAGTTCTTGTTATTGGGACTAACGTTTAATGCTGTCGTAATCATACTGATATATGAAATACTGATATATGTGTGTGCTTCGGTATTTGTGGGACAATTTAGCTGTCGTTCCTTTTCCCGCCATTTCGTGGAATGCCTGGGTCATGTAGTCACGTGGGTTTTGTTTACATCTTGTGCAGCTCGATTTATCAGGCTCCGCCATTCAGTTTTCTAGGCGTGTGTATGATAGGAACATGCCGTACCTGAACGTATTAATTATTTTCTTATGCAGGCCATGCATACTGGAACAACCCCAGCGGCCTTCTGATTATTTGTCAGGTGTGAAATTGCTGCCTGCCTAGGTGGTGTACAGGGGTAAGCCATTCATTAAAAAGACTCTTTGTCATGCTACATGTATTACTATATAATTGATGTTAGAGCCACCTTCCACCTGAACGATTTCTGTTCGAATATAATGTGATGAAACTTAATTGATAATTATATTTCCAATCGAATCATATTATTTCTCATACGAATCGAGTATCTTATGTAATTTACCTAATTTCTAGTGAATTTATTACATGTGGCTGCATACTCTGATCTCTCTATTGTTGGTTATAAAGTCCCATACCCAAATTTTGTATTGGAAGTATATATGAAGTAATTATTATTAATTATAATTAGTCATGAATTTATTGATTCCTGAATTAGATGCTACTACATTATGAACCTGAAGGTCACATCTGGATTGAACCTAGTGTTCCGCACTTTTATGAGAAGCGTGTTAGGGTTAACCCATTCTCTTTGAATCTTGACCCTATTGTTATGTAACATTATTGATGAGGGTTAACCCATTCTTCCTGAATATTAACCCCGTCATTAACTTTGTCGCTATGTTAAGTAATCCGTGTAGGTTAATGTGTTCGCTATGAATATTGACCATACGACTTGCATGCATTTATGCGATTAGCCCTTTACTTCCGTACCATAAATCACTATGTATATTTCTTCAGTGTTCGCCGGTTGGATGAATTAACTTGAGGGTAACTGGTACATAGGAAACTAATTCCTACTATTTCTGTTTTTCAGGGTCTTAATATCCCGCTATCGTAATTCTGCTGCAGTCCAAACTTATGTACCGTACTCTCATACTCACACCATCCGAAACTGTTTAATGGATACTCGTGGAATAATAAATAAACTGATGATATCCCATGTCAACTGAAAATATTGATATATATGCCTTTCGAATCATCTACAACATTTAGTTTGTGAACTCAACCGGTGGAGTGTAGGAGACTATGATGGAATAAAGTTTGATCTGAAATATCCAAACGTTAATTTTTATACCGTCCTGTATGAATGAAGGTGCATGCTGCCCAATCATATTCTCTGTACAATTATGACAACTCGAACCGCTATCTGTCTCAAAACTAAAACATCCCCATCATACTAGGGATTCATAAAGTACAGACCCTGTGCAGTTACACTATCATGCAAATAAAATCATATAAACCTGAATTATGAAGCTGTTTCTCACAAATAACTATTTCTATAGATGTTTTACAGTACCATTACCAAAAAGGGCACGAGATGGAATATCGGCAATAGCTTTGTCAAAACAAGCAGCACTGGAAATTAGAACACATCATATATACATACACAATTACTGGCACTGGTACACTGGTGGTTAAAAAGTCGATATTCCACAATATGTTTAATATAGATGATAACGTTCGACTGGGGAAAAGAAGGGAAGCAATTCTGATGACCGCATAATATAGGATTTATGACAAACAGAAAGAAAAGAAGACAAACTCAAAATATAGCGTAATTCAAATTATATTGATCTATTGATAATAAAGGAACACATATATACTATAACAAATTTTCACGTACATAATTCATTCATAGTCAATCTACTGCATTCATAAATGAATTCAATTCTTTATTGGGTGAGGATATATTCCTGATTAGTTATTAATTAGCTAATTTCTATGCATAAATAATTGTATTTTTCATTCGTATTTCCGAATTATCTATATAAGCGTCTAGTCCGTCATTCATAATTCAGCCGTCGTCCATTAAAGAATATCCGCGTCCATAATCCAAAGACCTATTCCATATCCATATAACAGTATTAGCACCAAATTCAAAAAGACAATCATAGTATACATAAACATAGGCTAGTTTCCTGCAAGAGAGTCCTGCAAGTTCTATGTCCGACTCGTATTTCCCTCTTCATTTCTCGAATATGTATTTCCTCTCGAAAGCTTCCTCGTTGTTAATATTATCTACACTTTGAAGCTGACCGGTCGTCTTCAAAATTTCTTTATCAATCTATCAGTTTTCATCTGATGGAATTGATTATGAACATTTGACGTAGCCTCTTTCCCATTGCAGGAATGTAGTATTGCTTTGCCATTTTACCCGATTCATCTTCGCCATACTGCTTTCTGTCTTAAATATCATCGCTATACTCCCCCTTTATAAAATCAGTAAACATCTCTGTCCATATTTCACATTTAATATACTCTTCTGAGAATTAGTAGGTTGATCAAATCCATGTATATTTCTTCATATTCACTCTCATCGTCTGAAACGTATTTTCTTTTACGTCGTCCCGTTCCATTCAAATGTATAATATGCCGATGTCCTTCTGTGTTACACTTCCGAGTAAATTTTTCTTCAGCCTTCGATCTGCAGACGTAATTGGTTTAAGGTCGATAAATACATGCCCATAAGGTGAAGAGATTATGTCTCCATGCGTTTTCATGTAGTCGAGTCTTCTCGGATAAATAATAATAATGAAATCTGCTTGTCGATGGGGTTATTGAAAAGAACGACATGTTGAAAGTTCAACACGATATACAGTTATGAAATTCTCGTAATCATTCCATAGCTCCGCTCCAGATACACTGAATGAATCTTGATGCAAAACAGTTCGACTAAAGGCAATTTTCAAAGAGTTCTGGAATAACCTTTCAAATTAAACAAATCGGTTATATAAGACGGGGAGAGAAAATTTAAAGATTTGCGAACAAGTAAACATTCGCGGTATCGCATTCGATAGATAAACGAAAGCCACAAAAGCTTCAAAAACATGATATGAGAATGCGTTGGAAGTCACAGTTAAAAATTGATCTAGGTGCACGTTTGTGTACTCTCTCAACTGCAAGACAATTTTCCTTGGTTGTATGACTCCAACTATTAATACAATAGTTCAGGTGTGGCAAACAAAAATAATTTTGAAGAAATCTTTTTGCGGTCAACATTAACATTATCGGATCTCTCAAAACTGTGGACACCAAGATGATTTTCATTTGTAGTCGCTCTTAAAACTTTGTCATTAAGTAACTGTGTACTCTTCCGCGTGGTGGAAATAAGCATAGATTTACTCTTTTCACCATTGTGAAACTGAGTATGGATCGACAACTGCTGATTTGAAACTGATGGGAGTTATCGCATCAAGCGGACAGAGCGGAGCGACAGTTGCACTTGGTTTGTGGTATTCAAGGACCAATCTTGTAAGAGTTTTTTTTTCGCGGAATTACATCGGTGGTCAGTCTGTTCTCTTCCGCGGTATGAGATGGCCATCTCTGGGTTGAATAGATGATGGATCGATACCTGTTGTGTGATCCTTTGGTAAATATATCGATTATGTTTTCGTTTCCTTTCACAATACTCATCAAAGTGTCCAGAACGACGACGTTGGTGTGGACGAGGAATAAGTCTCGCCGATATCATGGAGAATGCAGGGAATGAAGCTCACATATTTTAATCTTGTATTCCCGTAGGCGTATGCGTCGGAGAAGGATTTAGGCGAGCTTCTATCAAAACCTCATAATCCACGAAGTTTTTCCAGAGCCTGTCGGGCCACTGACTATCAGGGTAAGAGGGTGTTCAATTACTCCTGACTTATCCATTGTTGCCTGTTGAGTTTGTGTCTCTTGTTATTCTGACATTGTACGTGAGTAGTATAGAAAGGCTATTTAAAGTTAAGTTGACCTACTTATTTGTTACCCCGGGTAAAATTTAAGGATGTGGTCACGCGGAGATCACGCGATCAAGGCATGTCCTGACTTGTTCTGGGCTGGGGGTGGTCACATGGCGATCACGTGATCAAGGCATGTCCTGACTTGTTCTGGACTGGGGGTTGTCACGTGCCGAACACCTGGCTCCCCGAAGGAAAAATGTAACGATGTTGCACTACGATCGCTACAATGTTGCGGCATCGTGAACATCTGGTCTGGTGCCTACGTGTCTGTGTGAGTGAGCTCACACGCCGAACACCTGGCTCCCCGAATTGCAACAATATTGCACTACGATCGCTACAATATTGCAGCGACCGTGAACACCTGGTATGGCGCCTACGTGTCTGTGTGAGCTCACGTGTAACACCTGGCTCCCCGAAGGAAAAATGCAACAATGTTGCACGTTCGCTACAATGTTGCGGCATCGATATACAGAGCTTGGCAGGATTGTAAATTAACCTGGGAAGGATGGGCAGTTCCATTTGGACCAATCAGCGGTCGAGAAAAAGAGCCAATGAGGGATCGATAAAAGAACCAATGGGCGGGTACTAGGATTTCGCTGACGTCCGGGTACTAGGATGCTTTCGCCTACGTCCGCGTCTACATCTGGGTACTTCTATTTTTTTCCTATAAGAGTCGGAATTTTCATGGTATTGCTTCATTCTTTCACTGACCTCCCGAAGCTGCGCTACCTGACCAGCCTGACGAGAGGAGCGACTTGCCCGACCAGTGGATATACCTCAGCCTGAAGCTGACCAGCAACTGCCTGCCTGCCTGCCTGCCTGACGAGAGGAGCGACTCGCCTCAATTCTACCAGATCTACCTCACCAGCACCCAACCCCTTACACGTACGTAATAATACCCCCCCCCCTCCCCATTTCTTTTTGAGACAAATCCTTATTCGTTTACTGGAACGCGTAAAGTTTTACCGTAGCGAGAACCGGAAATATTTTTTGGAAATACTCAACACGGTAGGTATCCAAACAGATCTCTACCAGTGCAAACGATCTCTACCATCTGCACAACGATCTCCACCAGCTAATATTACGGGTTTACGAGCAGTGGTATGTACCAATTTTAGCTTATTTTGCCAGGAAGACCTGAGTAATACTCGGAATGATATAGCGCGGCGTACGCCTAAATATACGAGGAAATATATTTCGTTCTTGTTTCAAACGTGCGTCCTCTGATTATTTCATAATCAGGGACACCGATCGCCCCATCGACGATTCAGTATTGAGAATGTGATGAAATTTACCGGTCTTTAATGTATTGAGTTGAAATTCTGATAGAAAGGGGCTACTTTATAAAGAAATATTGTCAAATTCCAGTCATATTTCACATATACGGGTAAAAATCAGCAAGTTTATGTGAAAATATGAGTGCAAAATGTACTTTTCGGAAATTACAATTACAACGATCTCTACCAATTCCTGACAACTATCTCTACAGGTTCGGTGCATGGAAAGTGTTGGATAAAGATCTACAAATCAAGTCGTACGAACCAGAGATATATTTTGCGGATTTGTCTGATGCCAAGTTGCGCACGCATGCACGAAAGATGATCGAGTCAGTTCGGTCTCGTCATTGGGAGCTCGGAAAATTACGTACCGGTACACAATGTGCATGACCTTAGTCCGAAGGTTCGAAGTGAGAACGAAGAAATTGGCTTGATATGATGAAGATGAACTCAACACTCTTAAAATGAAAGCGTTTTATTTAACATTATTAATGTCCGAGGTGTTACACCATCATATAAACTGTTATATTTGTAACACTCTCAGAAAGTGTTGCAAAAATATCTAACATTATGCTACACTTTACTGGGCTGAATTTCGTGAGAGAGGACGACATTGGTTTTCATTAGTGCAAAACTCCCGCTCCCCGACCCGCACCACAACAGTGAAAGCTGGTGGATGAAATTCTACTCCACGGGAACGGTTGGTGATACCCATATTTCTTAGCATACGAATGCATCGTGATGAAGGCTTCATGGTGTGTTATACCCACCTAGGAAAAAAACAGCCCCAGATCATCTGGACTAAACTCTTTTATCAGGTAAGCTAGACTTTAGTACTATACTTGCGTTGAAACCCATGCAGACAACCTATTCAAATTTCAATGCATTGGCAACATAGCGTCGCACGAAATATACGCGCCCCTGTTGACCAGGATTTTTTTATACTCCCACAACAACAGACAATTTGAAGACAATTTTCTAGCGGGGTGTTTTCTTGAACATAATTGCTGTAATATACTCTTCTTTTTGTGGACACTAAATATAGGGGAGAAAATGGCAACATTGTGACCAAACCATAACAGTTGACAGCTGTAAAAATAGATACCGTGGCATAAATTAGAGAGAGCATTTCAGTACACCTCAAAAAAATGAAACCTGGACGGGTATCCATCTCGAGGGGACGCAAGTTCGATTCTTGCTTTCATTATGTGAGTATGTGTTGGACATGTGATCTTTAAATTTTATTATCATCAATACACCTAAACGGTATAGTTCAACCCCACCCCAGCCCAACCGATGCCCCTTCATGAATGCTTCACATTGATACCTCACTCGACCCCACTGGACCAGTAGTCAATCCCCTAGCTCCAAAAAGGCTATTTCCATACCCTTGGGTCACCGCGCATGCGCAGAATGACCCTAATTCAACCCCACACCCAGTCCATTAGATGCCCCTTCACGTAAGCTTCAATTTGATACCTCACTCGACCCCACTGGACCACTAGGGGCTCTCCTAGCTCCAAAAAGGCTATTTTCATACCCTTTTGGCCGCCGCGCATGCGCACAATCACCCTAATTCAACCCCACACCCAGTCCATCAGATGCCCCTTCACGTAAGCTTCAATTTGATACCTCACTCGACCCCACTGGACCAGTAGTCAAGCCCCTAGCTCCAAAAAGGCTATTTTCATACCCTTCGGCCGCCGCGCATGCGCAGAATGCCGATAGTTCAACCCCACACCCAGCCCATTACATGCCCCCTCACCTAACCTTCAATTTGATACCTCACTCGACCCCACTGGACCAGTAGTCAATCTCCTAGCTCCAAAAAGGCTATTTTCATACCCTTCGGCGACCGCGCATGCGCACAATGCCGATATTTCAATCCCACACCCAGCCCATTAGATGCCCCCTCACCTAAGCTTCACTTTGATACCTCACTCGACCTCATCGGGCCAGTAGTCAATCTCCTAGCTCCAAAAAGGCTATTTTCATACCCTTTGGCCGCCGCGCATGCGCAGAATCACCCTAATTCAATCCCACACCCAGTCCATCAGATGCCCCTTCACCTAACCTTCAATTTGATACCTCACTCGACCCCATTGGACCATTAGGGGCTCTCCTAGCTCCAAAAAGGCTATTTTCATACCCTTCGGCCGCCGCGCATGCGCAGAATCACCCTAATTCAACCCCACACCCAGCCCATTAGATGCTCCTTCACCTAACCTTCACTTTGATACCTCACTCGACCCCATCGGACCATTTTATCTAGGGACTACTTTTTCTCCGCGGAAGCTTTTTCCCGAGACCGAATCACCGCCAGACATGACTGCATCACCGCGGATGAATACATTCTTGCACTCACTCACACCGTATGGTGTGGTGGGAGGTGGGTACAAAATGGCGGATACTCACCTCCCACCACCCTTAAAACCAAGCCGCCATCTTGTACCCACCTCCTGTCAATTGATGATGTGTGGTGGAGGTGGGTACAAAATGGCGGATACTCACCTCCCACCACACAACCACACAGGCCGCCATCTTGTACCCACCTCCACCACACCGGTGTCAGTCAGTGCACTGTGTGGTGGAGGTGGGTACAAAATGGCGGCCTGTGTGGTTGTGTGGTGGGAGGTGAGTATCCGCCATTTTGTACCCACCTCCACCACACATCACTCACGCATGCGCACATCCACACTTATGACGTCAAACCAAGTTCTGCGCATGCGCAGTGAGGCGCTGGGACGCTGAAAGACTCTTTGTATACTACTGATGCTTGCTTTGTCGGAATTAAATGTTTCCGCACATTTACATCTGCAAAATTATATATCCTCGTATTTAGTATGTGGACTATTTTTGGCTGGTAAAATTCAGGTTTTTTGAAATGATGTTTTGGTACATGGCTATATGTAAATTGACTGAGGGCAGGGTCGATCGACAGGCAGAAGGGAAGATGACCGTGTTTGGAGGTTGTGTAAAGCCCGGCACCAAATTTGTAAAAGCGCATATCATTGGTGAAAGTAATAAGAAGGCGAAAATTTACGACTTACGGCTAAAATGAATTACAGGCATCCTGTAAATACGAATTGTGGCAGGCTTGGCGATTTACAGGCAGCCTGTGTATAGGAATTGTGGCAGGCTCGGCATTTTATACCATGGTATATATTATTTACAGGTATCCTGTAAATACGAATTGTGGCAGGCTTGGCGATTTACAGGTATCCTGTAAATAGGAATTATGGCAGGCTCTGCGTTTTATACCATGCAGGGTTAGATCCAGATATTTTAACCAGAGTCCTTATTTGAAATAACACTGCCCGTATTTGAAAAAATGCAATTTCCAAGATGTCTTTCAAGAAGTCAGAAAGTCCATAATTTGCCATACATATGATGAAAAATTTGTCCATTGGGATTTTTTGGGTGTATTCTTGCAACACTTAATGTCAGTTTACATTTCACTTCACTTTCTGGCTGTTTCAAGTATGTATTCTGAAATAAAATCATTTGATTTTATGCAAAAATCAGTCATTTGATTTCATACCAGTGTCCTTTTTAAGGACGCTGTGGGACCCTAGATCTAAGCCTGCCATGGTACAAAATAATTACAGGCATCCTGTAAATACGAATTGTGGCAGGCTTGGCGATTTACAGGCATCCTGTAAATAGGAATTATGGCAGGCTCGGCATTTTATACCATGGTACAAAATAATTACAGGCATCCTGTAAATACGAATTATGGCAGGCTTGGCATTTTATACCATGGTATATATTATTTACAGGCACCCTGTAAATGAGGAATTGTGGCAGGGATGGTCAACCATACATATGGGTACGCTGTGCTATGTGGTTTACAGACCTTTTCGGTGCTTGGCTGATTATTTTGCTCCTCTCGAACATCTAACAATTTATCGCTTCACGCACCGGTAGAGATAATTTCATTACGGGTAGAGATCGTTTGCACAGGTAGAGATCTGTTTGGATACATACCGTGCTCAACGGTATCGCTGCAAGTTCGGTACGTCAATCATTGTGGAGACGACGGCAGAAAGAGACACAAGTGAGGTGCTATCATTTCAGCTATTAAATGTGAGAACATCGTTTGATACAGTCGTACGAGTTCAGTAAGCATCAAACTCAATAGGTTTAAAATGTGACGAACTTGCTCTTGACAAATCTTATGATGGGAGAATGTTAGATGGTCCATATTTCGACGCTTTGCTCCAAATCAACTTGCTTTGATCCGACGTATTTGGAATAGGTATCCCGCTATGATCAATCACTTGTGATATGGGGATCATTATAACACTGAACTTAAACTTTGAGAGTCTTCTTTTCCATGAAATATCGTCATTTTAGCAGTTTTACACTCACCTTGACCAACGACGGGAGAGGGGGGGGGGGGGAGACAAACAGGGGGTACAGCTTCTTCCAACATTCACAAGATTCAAGATTCAAGATTTTATTGTACGAACACCAGATATGGCAGAGTACAAGAGTAAATAAAATCAGTAGAACAGTAAAATACTGAAATGCAAAACAGAAGCACATGTAATCTATATACATGAACGCGTATATCTGAACGTGAATAGTACATGATACACGAAAGCTGTCACACATTGTGTACAGTTAACAGATTCGATCAGCATATTGAATGAAGGAGGATGTATTTTCAGTTCCACATCGTACAGGAAATGATATAGGGCCTATAGTTCTCTTCTGTAAACTCATTGCGCTATTTTTTTCTGACAGATTTGCCATAGGCTGGGGTTAAGAGTTGTTACGCTTCAATAATCGCGTAATTTCCGAAACTACACAGCGTCAAGTGCAACATGGCCGCTTGCGTCGAGATCGGCGACTCTTGTATGTGAACTTTTTTTCCTGTTTGCTGTGTGTACTTTCTAGAGTCATGCAGTAGTGTGTTAATATATCTTGGGAACTGTTGTGCTGCGTGATCGGGAACTGTAAATAGAATCGTAGCTCACTCAAATGAGAGTACAACGTTGAACTTACGCACATAGGTGTCGGAAACTGAGCACTGTATAACATATTTTGTCCACGTGATTTTTACTGTTGACACTACTGACTAGAGCTGACAATGGATACCTTGTCGGCACGTCCAGCGAGTGTTGTTGCCTCGAATGATGATCTTCTAAGTGGTGACTGCTATGAGGATTTTTTCAATTCACTCGATGAGGATGTGATAACACCACCGAAGAAGAAGACAGGCCGAAAAGCACGACCTAAAACTGGCGTTGTGAAATCCAGAAAAACGGACTCTATCTCTGACATGTCTGAACGAGCTACAATAAACTATCGCACAACTTACGATGATCAGGGTAACGAAACCAAGGTCCTTAGCTGTCTTGTTATTATTGTCCAGACAGAATCCGCAAGTGGCATGAAGCCACAAAATATTATCATGAAGACCAAGATGGACAAACTCTCAATGACTCTGCTGCCCAAAATGGCAGGAGAATTCAGCTCTCCAACAGAGGGGCTGATAACCTGGACTCAAAATATGTGAGTGTGTATTTTTATTTCACGTCGGGCACTATCACTGTTCAGGGTCCTCCTGACAACATTCAACATTGGCATGACACAGATCTACCTGCCATCAGACAGGTGATGATTAGTCCTTCCACCATACAGGTCCATCTCAGCTCGAAACTGCAGTCACACAGTCGATTCGAATGACGTGACTGAAGCTCAAATTGTTATTCAACCCTCTTCACCTGAACCTGCAGTTAAAACATCTTCACACTCTTCCCCGTCTTCGTCAAATAGTGGATCTCCACAGGTGTCGCCAGGTGTAAAAACTGATCTCCTACGTAAAGCACAGGCTGTTCGTAAAGCAGACTGTGAACGAAGTGAGTCAAACATGCAGGAGGCATTCAGTCGGCTAGAATCAGTGGTCAGTAAACAGAACAGTCGGCTAGATGAAGTTGAGAAGAATAACAGAAGATTACTTCAGGCAGCCAACGATGAACTGAAAAACTTAAAAGCCCAGTACAAAGCATTGGAAAAGCTCCTGTCATCCATTCATAAAGGTGAGAGTGACATTCAGACTGAAAACAAAACTCTGTCCGATGAGTGTGGCAGTTTACGCTTAAAGTTGAACACAGTGCAGTCGGAGAATCAGGTATTGCGTAAACAGAATGAGAAACTTCACGAAAGTGCTGAACGTCAGCGTGACACAGAAAACGACTACATGAGTGTATGGATAGACTTACAAAACAACTGGACAAACACAGTGAAAATGTACATATGATTGTCACCTCTCAGTCACGTGACCAGTCTGATCCTGAGATAAAGGAACCTAATCCTGTAGCTAAACCTAGCACTGTTGGTCAGACCGGAAGGTCTACTCCCGGATCTACAAAACCATGCAGTCCAATCTACATGTGAGCCCCAACCAGGATCATCACGTACGGATGGTCAACTGGGCTATGCTGAGGCTGTAAAAGCAGGTATTGAGAAACCTGAAACTCAACCCTTCACTGCTGAAAGTCAACCAGCTGACTGGTCTAACATCGGTCACAAAGCGATTTCAGAACTGGACTCTGTCTGTGATACTATTTTGATCGGCGATTCTGTTATCAGGGACATCAACTCATCCAAATTTCTACACAACCGTGTTGTCCAGAGAATCTACAAAGCTGGTGCTACTAGCGATATAAAACAGCTAGCAGGTACTCTGAAACCTCATTCAGCAGAACCAAACAGCAACCCCAAATGGGTCATCCTGCATGTAGGGATCAATGATCTGAAGGCGGAGCACTCAAATGCTCATGTAGGTGATTGTAGCTCCAAATTTGATCACTTAATCAATGAAGTAAAGTGGAAATTCCCCAATGCACAAATTGTTGTGTCTGGTATAGTGGAAAATACCAGTAGCCATACCGGTAACCTACGCCACAGGGTTCAGGCTTTGAACTGTCTACTTCAGGAAAGATGTGCGGCTGATCCCAAGTTATTCTTCTGTGACAATGAGGGAATTACTGGAAATCCTGTCAACTTCAAGGATGAGTTTCACCTGACCGCTAGAGGGGTTGGCCGCCTCGTCATTAATCTCAAAACTGTGATGGGTCTGAGAACTGGCAATCCTCAGTCCAAGCAGGCAAGGCAGTCTGTGTTGAAACGTGGCTTTAACTCCTATCAGCAGAGAAAATGGTCCCCATCCCAACAGACTGGTTCATCCTCCAACAGAGAATACAGTCCACCTGGCGCAAGAGAGTATGGTCCACTGGGTGTTAGAGAGTATGGCCCTATGGGCTATGTAGCACCCACCCAGCCCACTCGGCCTACAAACAATCAGCATTCCTTTGCTGATTATGGTTCATCAGTACCTACTTTCTCATTGGGAAACACACAACAGGGTCCATTGTCTCCACCTATGCAACCGGGTGTACAGAATTATCCTACGGATCAAACCAGTTTCTAAAATATGTTCCCCATGCAGCAGCAGCAACCTACAGCTTATCCTTATCATTACTCTAAAGCGTTATGGCCCCCATTCGCGCCTCTCTACGGCACAAACCACGCCCTAATGCGTTGAACTCTGTTCTAAATCTGGCCTGTTGGAACATTCATGGGCTTATTACCAAATACAATGATAAAACTGTTGATCCCGACTTCGTTAACATTGTTCGATCGTTTGATATTTTTGGTCTGGTTGAGACTTGGTTAAATGATTCTGTTGTTCCTGTTGTTGATGGTTATATGTTTATTCCCCACAATAGAGGTAGAACTTCAACTAAAGCGAATGGAGATTATGGTGGCATAGGTCTATTTTATAAAACAGAACTTGACTCTGGTATTGAAGAAGTAAAATGTATGCTACAAAGTATTGTCTTTGGTGCAAATTGGATAAAAACATGTTTAACCCGAGTGATAATATTTACTTAGGTATTGTGTATATAAGTCCGCACAACTCTTCAATTTATCTGAATACTAACTATATTCCAGCGAAGCATTTACACTTCTGGAGAAAGATATTATATCCTTCTCTAAATTAGGTAATGTAATTTTATTAGGGGACTTGAATGCTAGACTTCCTGCCAAAACTACTGATTGTATTCAAGATGATTGTGCGCCTAGTGACCTCATCTCGTACTGTTTACCTGATGATTATGATCAAGATCTTTGTTGTAGTAGAATATCATATTACCACTCTAATATTTATGACAATCATTTAGCTGAATTATGTGTATCCACAGGTATGAGGATTCTTAATGGCAGAGTTTTGGGAGATTTTATGGGGAAATTTACCTGTTACACATACAATGGGGCTAGTGTTGTTGATTATGGAATAGTAAGCAAATGTTTGCTTTCAGATATTACTCTGTTCAAGGTTAACCCTTTACATGAAACATTGTCAGACCACTGTCTCATTTCTGCATCCCTTAGAACTAGAAATGCATTCAAACTAAAACCCCTTTCTGCAACATCACATCCCTTACCAGCTAAATTTGTGTGGTCTTCTGACAATGACGAAGCTTTCTGTAAAACAATACATTCAGCTGACATTCAGTCACAACTGGCTGACGTTGCGAGTATGGCCGTTTCTAAACGGCACACCATAAATGCACATGGTCATTACATAATGTTGAGCATTTAGGAAGCTGAATGATCTTCGTATATTGTTTCATTTATTTCTACAATACCAATAGTATTTCTACAATACCAGAAGTTCATGAACTGGAAGTGTACGAAATACAAACATTATAGGCCCACTTCACGAGGCGGAGTATTTGAATTACAACATAACAACAGCGAGATCAGTCGTTATCAGCACGAACATGGCACATCAACAGTAGTGACCTGTATGGTGTTCTATTTGTGCCAAGTTTCCGTCGCCTTTTCAAAACGCGACGTCGCCTTTTGAAACGCGACGTCGCCTTTTGAAACGCGACGTCGCGTTTTTAAAACACGACGTCGCCTTTTGGAAAACACGACGTCGCCTTTTAAAACGCGACGTCGCGTTTCTTTCCTATGTTTTTGCATTGTAAAACTCCACAGAACGGAACTCGACGTCGCGTTTTCAAAAGGCGACGTCGTGTTTCACCCACGTCTTGTTTGGCAATGTTAAAAGATAGGAAAGAAACGCGACGTCGCGTTTTAAAACGCGACGTCGTGTTTTTTAAAACGCGACGTCGTGTTTTTTAAAAGGCGACGTCGCGTTTTCAAAAGACGACGTCGCGTTTCAAAACGCGACGTCGCGTTTCGAAACGCGACGTCGCCTTTCAAAAGGCGACGTCGCCTTTTGAAATGCGACGTCGCCTTTCGAAACGCGACGTCGCCTTTCGAAACGCGACGTCGCCTTTTGGTCTTTCAACTGCGCATGTGCAGGTTTAGGGAGCATTTGTTATTAGTGAGCCAGAGCTATCCGCTTGACCATCTCAGAGAATTATAAGACAATCACAATAGTAGAGGGTTCCAATTCTATCAGCAAAACTGTGGGTTACAAGGTTGTCACCGTTATCGTGAAACTAGACTTTGATAGGAGAGCGAAGCAATAAGGGCAGAAACTATTAACTGAGATTGGAATAAACGAACCTAAATTTGTGGCGGCGTCTCCGGGAATGCTTACACGCTTATTTTCCTATTTTTGATAAAAATAGGTGGTGGTAGCATTGACCTATCTGAACTAAGAGAATTTGTTTTTTTTTGCGATAGAGTGCCCAATTATTTTAAAACCGCTACATAGCGTATAAATAACTATACAAAGGGTTCAAAGCTCAAATTCAATAACGTATTACTCAACTTGGTAAGTCACTTTTAATATCATTAACCTGAGAAGCACCTGGCTGGAATGTTTTCCACCCATGCAGATCAATCCAGCTTCCATTTTTACACCTGGTGGTGAAAGATTTACAGCCAAGTGAAAATGTGTTGGTCTAGGTAGAAACTGTTTTCACCGAGGACCGTTTTAACCCAGTTGAAATAAATTAATCAATCAACATTTAAATGTCCTCTATGGGTGACACTAACGGCACAGCTTCCACTTAGTGAGTCCATGAGTGCATTGTGCTATAACTGAATGCATAGTGAAATGGCAATTTAAAGTCAAGTAATAAACGACACTGCCAGCCGAGTTTTACACCCAAGATTAATGATACAATGTGAATAATATAAAAATAATAAAGCCTGACAAACGTTTAGAGGACGGACAGGATGATTATCTTGAAAAAAAATTAGTTGGTCGCTGTACAAGTAACTGAAAGCTAATGAGGAAACATTGTCTAAATACATGCATTATGCGCACTAATAATGTCAGCTTGTTCTTGTCTTGAGGGGTGCGTATACTCAATGGATATACATGACCTAATTTCTGAGACGGATATAAGCACAGCGAAGTTTCCTACCACACATTTCATTTACACAGTCTTCTACATATATCTACATGTATGTCATTTGTCTTGTCTAACTAAAGCATTGTATCTATAGTCACAACACAATTTCTTGAAAATAAATGATCCCTAGACATGCGCAGTTCTACTATCAAAACACGACGTCGCGTTTCAAAAGGCGACGTCGCGTTTCGAAAGGCGACGTCGCGTTTCGAAAGGCGACGTCGCGTTTCAAAAGGCGACGCGTTTTGAAACGCGACGTCGCCTTTTGAAAACGCGACGTCGCCTTTTAAAAAACGCGACGTCGCGTTTCTTTCCTATCTTTTAACATTGCCAAACAAGACGTGGGTGAAACACGACGTCGCCTTTTGAAAACGCGACGTCGAGTTCCGTTGTGTCGAGTTTTACAATGCAAAAACATAGGAAAGAAACGCGACGTCGCGTTTTAAAAGGCGACGTCGTGTTTTCCAAAAGGCGACGTCGTGTTTTAAAAACGCGACGTCGCGTTTCAAAAGGCGACGTCGCGTTTTGAAAAGGCGACGTCGCGTTTTGAAAAGGCGACGGAAACTTGGCACAAATAGAACACCATAGACCTGCCATGTCACATCATGTGTTATAAGGAGGGAGGTGGTGGTCAATGCTGTCTTCTGACTTCTGACAATACATATATAGCTCAGGGGATTCTAGACAGATCTTGTGAACTGATACTACATACATCTGGTAATATGGTCACAAGAATCCTGTGGAGACATGGCCTTGATCCAAGTCGAAGTATACAGTGAAACTGCATGTAGATTCAATCCTGAAATGTTATGATAGATAGATAGATAGATAGATAGATATAGTTTATTGCGATGAATTGTGCCCCAGAAGGGCTAAAATGCATAGATACATGCATACATACACACATACATAATATACAGACATAAGCTTACATAACATACACAGTAACTGTAAAATAATAGATAGGGTAAGTAGTAGTGTCTACTGATTACGAGTCCTATTGACCTACTTTTTTGTTCCCCCCGGTGGCGGAGTGTGGAGGAACTTGGAGGTCACGGGAGGGTCACAGAGGTCAAGTGCAGTATAGTTCCGGCAGAAAGACCAAAAAGCTACCTCCAGCACAGGAGAGTTCCAAATTTGCATATCACGTGACCCAGGTCAAAAATGTATTCATCCGCGGTGATGCGGTCATGTCTGGCGGTGATTCGGTCACGGGAAAAACCTTCCGCGGAGAAAAAGTAGTCCGTAGATAAAATGGTCCGATTGGGTCGAGTGAGGTATCAAAGTGAAGCTTATGTGAAGGGGCATCTAATGGGCTGGGTGTGGGATTGAAATAGCGTTATTCTGCGCATGCGCGGTGGCCCAAGGGTATGGAAATAGCCGTGTTGGAGCTAGGGGAGCCACAAATGGTCCAATGGGATCGAGTGAGGTATCAAAGTGAAGCTTCGTGAAGGGGCATCTAATGGGCTGGGTGTGGGATTGAAATATCGGCATTCTGCGCATGCGCGGTGGCCCAAGGGTATGGAAATAGCCGTGTTGGAGCTAGGGGAGCCACTAATGGTCCAATGGGGTCGAGTGAGGTATCAAAGTGAAGCATTCGTGAAGGGGTATTTGATGGCTGGGTGGGTGCATGTAAAATTTTTCCTGAAAAAAAAAACGGAACACGGACTTTATCGAAAAACCTGGGAAAATGCCTATATGGGGTATGGAGGGTATATAGGTCGCCGGGCTTAACGGGGCTCGCCTGTCAATAGAGTTATCTCCCCCTAGTTCCAGGGTGGGTGTATGTAAAAATTTTCCTGAAAAAATACGGAATACGGACTTTATCCTAAATTACGGGAAAATGCCTATATGGGGTATGGGAGGTATAGGACCATCCTGGGAAACGTACTTCTATACATTTGCGGTAGGGTTGTGGGGTCTCGTTTTACTCGTCTCGTCATTTAGAACATGATAAGAAGTGTCCCCGTGCGAATCGGTGAAATTTTTGAAAAAAGTCACCGAACCCCATATAGTCCCATACTGAGGGTATAGGATCAATGTTTGTCCCCCTGGGAAACGTACTTCTATACATTTGCGGTAGGGTTGTGGGGTCTCGTTTTACTCGTCTCGTCATTTAGAACATGATAGGAAGTGTCCCCGTGCGAATCGGTGAAATTTTTGAAAAAGTACGATATAGCCCCATATAGTTCCATACTGGGGTATAGGATCATGTTTGTCCCCCTGGGAAACGTACTTCTATACATTTGCGGTAGGGTTGTGGGGTCTCGTTTTACTCGTCTCGTCATTTAGAACACGATAGGAAGTGTTGCGGAGCGAATCGGTGAAATTTTTGAAAAAAATCACCGAGGCCTGGGTAGGCCCATAGGCCTATACTGCATGGCTATGGGTGTATAGGCCCATACGGGGTGGACATGTTGGAGTCTAGGTGAGTCCCTAATGGTCCAATGGGGTCGAGTGAGGTCTTATTTTGAAGCTCTCGTGGAGGAGCACTTGACTACACTAATGGTTCGTCCGTGTTCAATAGTCTGCGCATGCGCAGCCTGGCCCGTAGTATAGAAAACAGGCATTTTGGGTGCTATGTAGGGGTGTGTTTGGGATAGAGATGGGCTATTCACGGTTCGAATGGGTCGTGTGAGGTGTCAAAGTGAAGCTTGTGTGGGGTAGAGTCAGAATGGTGTGTTTTTGAATGAAAATCGCGTCAATCTGCGCATGCGCAGTTGGTTGTAGTAAGTAAAGTGGCCATTTTGGGGCAGTACATGAAGGTATTTGGGGTCGAGATGGGCTATTCACGGTTCGAATGCGTCCTGGAAGGTGTCATCTTGTAGTTCTCGGGGTGTACATTCCGATTTAAGGGATGTCCGCGTCATCTGTGACGTCATCAGTACGAGTAGTAGCGAAAGGGATCATTTTGGGTGCTATGTAGGGGTGTGTAGGGGTGTGTTTCACGGTTCGAATGGGTCGTGTGAGGTGTCAAAGGGAAGCTTGTGTGGGGTAGAGTCAGAATGGTGTGTTTTTGAATGCAAGTCGCGTTAATCTGCGCATGCGCAGTTGGTTGTAGTAAGTAAAGTGACCATTTTGGGGCAGTACATCAAGGTATTTGGGGTCGAGATGGGCTATTCACGGTTCGAATGCGTCGTGTGAGGTGTCATCTTGTAGCTCTCGGGGTGTAGACCCGATTTGAGGGCTGTTCACGTCACCTGTGACGTCATCGGTGACGTCATCAGTACGAGTAGTAAGTAAAGTGGGTATTTGGGGGCAGTGAAAGGAAGGTATTTGGTGTAGAGATGCTCCATCCTTGGTCCGAATGCGTCGTGTGGGGTGGCATTTTGTAGCTCTCGGCGTGCAGACCTCGATTTAAGGGCTGTCCACAGCATCTGTGACGTCATTGGTGACGTCATCAGTAGGAGTAGTAGCGAAAGTGTGCATTTTGGGGCAGTGAAGGAAGGTATTTGGGGTAGAGATGCTTCATCCTCAGTCCGAATGCGTCGTGTGGGGTGTCATCTTGTAGTTTGAGGGCTGTTCACGTCACCTGTGACATCATCGGTGACGTCATCAGTACGAGTAGTAAGTAAAGTGGGTATTTTGGGGCAGTGAAAGGAAGGTATTTGGTGTAGAGATGCTCCATCCTTGGTCCGAATGCGTCGTGTGGGGTGTCATTTTGTAGCTCTCGGCGTGCAGACCTCGATTTCAGGGCTGTCCGCAGCATCTGTGACGTCATTGGGGACGTCATCAGTAGGAGTAGTAGCGAAAGTGGACATTTTGGGGCAGTGAAGGATGGTATTTGGTGTAGAGATGGACCATCCTTGCTCCGAATGCGTCGTGTGAGGTGTCATCTTGTAGCAACGATCACCAACGCCATTCTTAATGCTTCAACGCCCAGGTGAAATAGCTCAGAAGCTCTGATATTCCATGGAATTGTCACTAATTCTTCGAAATGCAGTGACGCCCGTCGTTACACCTTAACACTCTAACATAACACCATGATATAGACCGGACAGAGAACAACAACAGCAACAACAACAATGATCACACATGAGAGAACAACAACAACAAGAAGTTTTTTTTCATATAGTTTATTCTCCCCAATGTTACATCATACCCACGTTGGGGGAGCCGCGTTAGGTATATTTACAATTCAAGAATATTCTTGTCCAATCAGAGGCCACCATTTGCATCTGTCATATTCGTTCCTGTCCGTTAGATGTATTCTCGGCTACTCTTGTCCAATCAGAAGTCGCCATTTCAGAAAGTTCCATCTTCGGCCATGTTCACTCTGAACCGTTTTGTTCTAATCGTCATCGGACAGGCCAGGATACCGTTGAGGAAACATATCCTCAGATAGTTGTTTGCGCATTCTGAGTATCTATCAGGGCATGGGTGAATACTTTCATCCGATGGGGGTGGTGGGTCAGTTTAACCACGAAGAACGTAACATTGGTGACCCTCTCCACTATCCACTTGGTGTTGGGACGCTGTTCATAGGCCCATTCTAAGGGATCCACAGTGTCCAGTTGGGCCAGCATCGTCTCTAGTGACGCCCGATTGGTGATTGTGAAAGGGTGGTCGTACACTGGGTTGATGGCACTGGAATAGAAATAGCACAATTCACGCGTCATCTTATGGCATAAGATGTACCCAAATGCTACATTTAATGTGAAGGACGTAGGTTGGTCATTGAAGATGGCTTCCACGTAGCTGCGTAGACGGGCGAGGTCGGTCAGTCGGAAATTATAAGTCCAATATAGGGCGATGACGGTGGAAGCAGTGTCTGATCATGGACCAATGGCGTCGATACATCTCACTCACTGGATGATCTTCGGGTAAGAGATCGCTGGGAACATCCACCGCATCTTCCAGAAAATGTTCGTTGTTGTCAGGCGTATGACTGGAAACAGTGATGCTAGGGACCGGCTGGATATCTAGGCTCTTCTGAGCTGTGGGTATAGGCAGGCTCTCCGTGATCGCATCACCAGTGGCATTCTCCTCCCCGGGTTCATCTTCAGTGGATCTGTCCCTCCTGGGTACCTCTTTAGTGGAAAGTTGTCCCTCATGCCGTGGTGATGCACCATGAATCAAACGCTCATGCCGTTTTAACTGACTGGGTCGTTTGAAGAGTTGACCACATTCTTCGCATGGACGCTTGGATGGCCCATGAATTGAACGTTCATGGCGCTGTAAATGATCTGGGCGCTGAAACGACGGTGTAGGCCTACATATCGTACAGCTATACCGGGCGGTTCCATCGTGCTTGGTAGCCTCATGGCGGCGCAAGTCGTGCCGGCGAGTGAATGATTTCGAGCACGTAGTACAAGTGAACATCTTGGTGGTTCACAGATTGTCTGATGAAACGGCCAGGCCGTTTCCTTTTTATAGCAAGCTAGCTGTTGATCTATTTTTAGCACAATCAGTTCTAAACTAGGGGAAAACCCCTATCACCTCTAGCCAAAAGGGCTAATATCGATCCCCGCGCTTATTGGGATCTGCCTATCAAGTCAATGGGGTGATGTGAATAACAACAAGTTCAGCAATGTTCATACAGTTTATTATCCCCAATGTTACATCATACCCAGGCTGGGGGAGCCGCCCTGGGTATGTTTAGTATGTTCGCATTCGAATATCAAACACCGTGTTTTATTATTCAACGCATCGTCACATCAGGCACAAGTGTTTACTGAGCTCAAGTCAACGATCAGCATGTAGACATAGAGAGTATGTACGGCATGTTGTGGTATTCATCAGTGCATGGGTGACGCATTCACCCGATGGGTTGATTGGTCGTCTTGGTCACGAAAAACGTAACATTGGTCACCCTCTTTACCACCCATTGTGTGTTGGGTCGTTGTTGTTGGGCCCATCTCAAGGCATCCAATTGTTCCACTTGGTCCAGCATCATCTCTAGTGACCTCCGGTTAATGCTGGTAAACGGTTGGTCGTACACTGGGTTGAAGGCACTGGAATAGAAATAGCGCAATTCACCCGTCATCTTATGGCATAAGATGTACCCAAATGCTACATTTAATGTGAAGGCCGTTGGTTGGTCATTGAAGATGGTTTCCACGTAGCTGCGTAGACGGGTGAGGTTGGTCGGTGGGAAATTGTAGATATCTTGAATAGGGCGATGACGGTGGAAACAGTGCCGTGTCATGGACCAATGGCGCCGAGAGATGTCACTCTCTGGATGATCTTCAGGTAAGAGATCGCTAGGAACATTTATGGGCTCGTCCAGAAAATGTTCGATGTATGACGTATGACTCGAAACCGTAACGGTGGGGTCCGGCCGGAAATCCAGGCTCTTCCCAACTGTAGGTATAGGCGGGCTCTCCGTCATCGCATCACCAGTGGCGTTCGTCTTCCCGGGCTTATCTTCAGTGGGTCTGACCTTCCGCGGCTCCTCTTCAGTAGGAAGTTGTCGCCAAAACCGTGGTGACGGACCATGGATAAAACGCTGATGCCGTTTTAACTGACTGCGTCGTTTGAAGAGTTGACCACAATCCTTACATTGTTCCGTCGCGTCCTCGTGGAATGAACGTTCGTGGCGCAGTAAAGCATCTTCCCGATTAAATGACCGTGCGCAGGTTATACAAGTTTACAGTCCATCGTTGTGGGTGGAGGTCTCGTGGCGTCGTAAACTATCTAGACGAGTAAACTTCTTCTGGCAAGTTGTGCAAGTGAACATCTTGGTGGTTGACAGAGTGTCTGATGAAACGGCCAGGCCGCTTCCCTTTTATAGCACGCTACCTGGTGATCTATTTTTAGCACACTCAGTTCAACTATCCCCAAGTCGAGAGCCGAGCCGTGACATCTTCGGTAACCTCCGTGTCTCTTTGGGCACCTCAAAGCCTGTGGAGCTCAGAGCTCGGAAGTGACATTTGCATATGACCTCTGCGAGGTCACAGGGCAGTGAAGGATTGGTCCGAATGCGTCATGGGAGGTGTCATGTTGTAGCTCTCGGGGTGTAGACCCCAATTTTAGGGATAGCCACAGCATCTGTGACGTCATTGGTGACGTCATCAGTACGAGTAGTAGCGAAAGTGGGCATTTTTTAGCAGTGAAGGAGTATACACTATGTACAAATAGAATACAGGTGGTATGTACAAATAGAATAGTAGTGGCATGTATAAGGTACAAAAAAAAATTCTGTCAGGAGTAGGATTCGAACCTACGCCAGCTCTTCGCCGACCAGCACTTAATACCGGCGCCTTAGACCACTCGGCCATCCTGACTGTTTACAGTTTTTAACTCGTGTATCAACAGTTATATAGTGTGTTCGACATTTTTCCACAAGTCCAAGTAAGTAGTGCTCACACCAT